>APFE031332772.1:5593-68436 GCA_000404065.3 Pinus taeda
ATTGATAAAATCATTCATAATCATCAATTTATTAGAAATAAAGGAGAATAAATAATATTCATTCATAAGAGCATAAATCATTTATAAAATGGATTTAAATGATTGATTATAACAAATGATATAATAGAGAAGAGTAAAAATGGATGAAATAAGTGTTACAAAGTGGTCGTATTCACGGCCCAACACACCCCCACACTCAATATGTTGCATGTCCTCATGCAACGAAAACTGAATATATTGCATGTCTTCATGCAACCCAAAAGACAAAAACCATGTGTTAACCAAGCAATAAAAAATATGTTCATCTCAGCTCATGAAATGGATAGAACAAATGAATTATTCCTTAATTAATGAATATTCACTTTTAGTAATCTTGATGAAGGCATAACAATTTTTACATTGACATTCAATTATATGAAGCTGCAACAAAATATGATATAAGTAACAGCAAACTTCATTAACCATTTTCTCAAAAACTACAACCCAAATTTTGCTGAAATTTGGCAAGTAAATTTATAATATATAAATGCCTCTATGATCCAAAAATCAGATCGTTTTGATGTACGGATCATGAGATATAAACAAAATAGCTGTAGGTGAAAGTGTATGATTTCCAAAATTTTATGAACCAATATTACTTGAAATTGTCTGGGTTTGTATATGTTAATGATACGTCTGTGTTTTCCAAAAATAACAAGAATTGAGTTCATAGTTTTAAAAATATTATGGAAATCAATTTCTGCACTGAAATTGTATGCCTTGAATGAGAAAGAAAGTAAAAAAACATCCATCATGCGTAGCAATTCCTCCCCCTCTCTGAAAAATTAGCATGCCCTCGTGCAATGCTAGAAAACAAATAGAGGCGGTTGCTACCAGCGGTTGAATTCTATGCTTGGTGTAAAACAACATGGAATAAGAGAGGTGTTGAGAATGAATAAGAATATAAATGGATGATAAAGGATATGAATGACATGGTCATAAAAAAAGAAATGAATGAAAGAGACACTCCCCCAAACCGAGAGATGTTATGCCGCTGAAAAATGGGAAATGGTAAAAACTATGAAATGAAGGATGATAAATAATGCTCAAAATGGAATTTTCATGAAATTCTCCTAAATTCGTAATAAATCAGAAAATTATGCTATTTTACCTCAAGTTTTACCTCCAAATGGAAAAATGTGAAATGACATATAAGGATTGGCAATTGTTGAAGCTAAGTGGGTGCGGAAAATGATGCAAAAGGTGGAATCCAGGTAAGCACATAATGTCTGAAGAATTGTTCATGTTCGCAAGTTGCTCGAGCCACTTCGGTTAGTTGCAATAGTGTGGTCATGCTGTGAATAGAATTTCCCCTGCATACTTGTTCTCCTGTAAACAAATCACACTTATGCATGCAATGTTCTGTTTTGAATAGCAACTGGATAAGAGGCATGCAAAAATTTCAATCAAAAAAACTTGTGTATACAGGCGAACCATACAGATGAATTTCCTGGTCTAGGAGATGAGCTTGCCGCCTTTCTTAGCCGTGATCAAAGAGGTGGCGGTAGGTGGGGCTACCTACGGTATCCTGTATAATGAATCACCCAAATAAATAATGACAACGCGAGGCCTTGATTTATAAACATCATGTTTCCTCCACAAGTATGGTTGGCCTAATAGTACATCACAAACATCCAGAGGTGTAACATCACACAATACCTCGTCTGTGAAGGGCTTGATGTTGTAGGGAAGGCAGCACTGCTGGAAAACTTTGAGATCTCGTCCTTCATGATGCCACCCGATACTGTATGGCTGCGGGTGTGGTGTAGTCGGTAGGCCCAACCGCTTCACGACCTCTGCTGAAATGAGGTTCTTTTGGCTGCCACTGTCGACAATGAATTGCAGCGGCAAACCCTTCACCCACATCTCTGAGTGGAAAAGACGTTCCCCCTCCTCTGGCTGTTCGGGTTCATTCTTTTGGATCTTTTTAGTGGCAACAGTGGCGCTGGGATCTGCATCAATGATTTGCTTCCCTTTTCCATTCCCCTTGTCGGGTTTTGGCTCAGGGTCGGAACATGCATCTGGTTCGGAAGCCTTCAACTCAGCCACCAGCGAATGCTTGGTCCGACACTCACTTGTGTTATGAGTGGGACTCTTGTGGAACTCACATCACTTTCCTGTGTCCTTCTTCGGCTTCGTGATGTTGTTCTTTTCTTGCGGCTTCGAGGGGTTTTCTTGGGACACCCCGCCTTGGCTTTTTCCTTTGGGCTTCGGATTTGTAGATCCAAAGTCTCGCTTCTTCTGTTTGAACTTTTGCTCGATTTTGACAGCATATCGGTATGTTGTGCTAAGTGAGGAGATGTTCAAGAACTCCATCTCTTCCTGGATGTATCTGTGTAGGCAGCCGCGGTATTTGAGTACTAGAGGCAGCTCAAAATCTTTGATACCCAACTGTGTATGAAGGGTATGAAAAATGTTTGTGAACTCTGGTACATCTTGGTCTCGTCCTTGCCGCAGTGTGGTCCATCTGATTTATTTGTCCTCATAGCTTTTGACAAGGTAGTATTGCTCCTTGATGGCATCTTGGAATGAATCCCAAGTGGGTGTGGTTGAAAATAGTGAGCCTGTGCTTTCATCGTTCTGCTCGCTGTAGGTTTCCCACCAGTCCTTGATGTGGGGGGCTGCTTTGAGAAGAGCGAAAACAATCTTTTCCCAACTTGAAAATTCATGAATAGAAAAATACCCTTCTAGCAGATTTAACCATTTATCTACCGCATCTGCGTCTATTTGACCCTCGAATATGGGGATTTCAAAATTAACTTGTACCTGAAACGGTTTGGTGTTTCCAGTGTAGCTGTTGGAAGCCGATGCGTCGCCTCTGGGTAGGCGCTGAAGGATCTGCGCAAAGCTATTCATCATCGCATTCCTTTGTCACTCGAGCACTTCTTGGAGCACGATTTTGATAGGATCTCCTGCCCCCTCATCTTTCTTCTCCTCCTCCATGGGAGGCCGTCGAGATTTTCAAGGCTAGTCTTGCAAAGGTTCGACCAGTTCAAGCCCTGACTCCTTGTATCCCGACCTCGTTGGGGACATGCAAAGAAGAAAAGAGAAAAAGCAGACCGCTCTGATACCACTGATCCGGACTTAAACAAGAACGCAACAAAATATAGAGATAACCATATACACAAAGATACAACAGAAATAATACTTCATTTCATTAATGGAAAACACTAAAATATGCTTACAACCAGAAATGGAAATAAACCAGCTAGGGTGATGGTAGCTTATCTCTGAGAAGAGATGTGGTCGCTACATACCTCTGAACTATTCTGAACTGTGTTACAATGAGGCTCAAAGGCCTATTTATTGTTGAGAAACAATGGAAAACCCTTCAAATTCCAAAACCTAACCCTAGAAGATGAAACGCCAAATTGTGGGCCCTATTTTGGGTAAATTGGTACATCAATTTCCCGGGGTCGTAACTTTGGCATACGATCTCTGTTTGACACGTACAATATCTTGTTAGAAAGATCTATCCAAGCAATACCACTTTGGGAAGGGCAACATCGGTCCATGGAACCATGTTGCACCCAGATTTCCCAAAAAATGTCGTTTAGGGCCTCAAAATGGCTCCGGAAGTTCAAGACCCGAAAAAACTACTAAAAATAGTAAATTGTGCTACAATTACGGAAACTGAAAAACTAAAAGAGACAGTTGTGGGGGTCCAAATGGGATAGGTGGGTGGCCACCAACATCCACCTGGATCATTACTCCACTTCAAAGAGTACCTGTAAAGTCAAAGGAACATAATACCTTTAAAGTGCAGAGATCTACAATCATAAACAATATAGGACCAGATATATATTGACCACACAAATGCATATATCATCAAACATACAAAAATGTGGAGGAAAACTTGAATAGATTTATTGATATAAAGATTAGAAGAGAGGATTACAACCCATTGATCTGACCCAACATCATCCTCCCAGCATGAAAGCCCTTCTTCACCTCATAAAAAGCTTAGATCACCCAACACTATGATGTTCCACTAGGAAACCAACAACACTTCCTTACAAGATGAAAAATTCCAGCCTCTAGATCTCTGGGATGAGGGATCCATATATAGATGATTGCAGGGGGGTGAGTTAGCTTCTGGGATTTTGATTAGTGTCCTCTCTCTGATAGTTCTTGATTGCACTTGGAGATTCATGATCTCTTACTCATCCCTGGGTGAATTCAGAGAGGAAAGTGTCATAGGAGAAGTTTCTGGAAGATTCCATGATCATCCACCTTGTAAACTGTCTCTGCCATTTGTCTACTCTCACCCATCACACCCTATAGAAGGGCTTTTCAGTATGCATCACACTTTTTGCACGTGGCAGGTGAGATGCATTGCACCCTTTGCACTGAGCAGTCTGTATGGTCCAGTTTTGAGCAGTTTTCTGTGGAGAACTTCTGGGAGATGATGTAATCAGTTGAGCTTGTTCCTTTAAGGTATGAAACAACACTTTTAGGGACTCAGAAGCCCTTGGTTTATGGACATATATGATTGGGGTTGTAGTGCCCAAATATGTCTATAACACTAGCTTACAAGAACCTCTCCCAGTTCCAAAGCTTGAATTTTCCCAAGTCTTTAATGATTAACCAATGTGGAATTAAGAAATGCTTGAAAATATAGGTGTATGCTTGTATTTGTTTTAAACTAATTATGTGCTATAAATTAATGTGCTGAAACTGATATATATAAATGCATATACTAGTAAATAAAGTAGTAGTAAAAACAAACACATAAGACAACAAATTAATTAGGAGTTCACCCACAACTCTTGGGCTACATGTCCGTGAGCTCTAGTTAATTCAACTAGGCTCTCTGGGATTATGGTGTAAGTATTTTTTACAAGTATTTGACTAAACTCCTACTGTTCTACAAAAAAACAGTGGGTTTAGATACCATTTAATCCCTTTGGATCTTGAAGCTCTGGCTTTTGGCTCTTGGCTCTAGCTCTTGGGCTCTTGGTTCTGGCTCTTGGCTCTGACTCTGGCTCTTTGGCTCTGGTTCGAGCTCTTGGTTCTCACTCTGACTTTGGCTCTAGCTCTCTGGCTCTCTACTCTGGCTTCTTTCTACCTTCTGCAACCTTCAACTCTCTGGCTTTTCACTTGAACTTCAAGTAACCCCAAAGGCTCCCTCAGCTGCTCTTTTTCTTCTACATTGTCTCAACACTTCCTCCTTGGCTTCTACGCTTTAGCAACTCGACCACCATCAACAATTTAGCAGCCCTGTGAGTAGCTCTTTTGTCTCTCTATCACTCTTCTCTCTCGGCTCTCTGGTGCTACTACTTTCAGCATTCAACAACAAACAATAACTTGGCCACGGTTGAACAACTCAACAACCATGTGTCTTTGACATTCACAGCTTAACATCCAAATCGTGCTTCCTGTTGGTTTTCCCTTTCTAGCTTTCCGTCTTCTTTCAATAGTCTGCATGAATCCCTTCTTTGGCATTCAATAATCATTGTGTAATTCCCTTTGGTTAGGCAACCACCTGTTTTGTAATGAATGAGGGCATCAACGCTTGAAATCCTTAGTAACAGTCGTTCTCTATTTACACAGAGAATGTTGTGAAAACAAGGGAAATCCGCATAAAACACAATATATCGGACTTCAAACTTTCATAACTGCGCCATATTCTACCATCGGGTCTGCCTATTAGTGGCTATCGCTTATTGCAATGTCTCTGTCCCTTTGTATTTCATTATTTAATGAAATACGCGCAAATACATTGAAAAATGGCATTTGGCAGATTTCAAATGTTATACATTTTCATTCTCGAACCCTTTCGGGTTTGGTTTACATCGCATCGTGCTTCCCCTTTGTATTTTTCTTAATAAGTGCGATATACAAAAATGCATTAAAAATGACTTTTCAGCAGACTTTAAAATATATAAAACCTATTTTATATCGCTGTCAGGTCTAGCCATGAGATCGCTCGTATACATATATATATGTGTGGCCCCGCTCCATGTGTTGTGTTGACGTGATACTGCGATGCGACAAGTTGCAATTACAGATCGCACAAGTTTGAGGCCTCTTTATATAATGGTCTATGCCAGTGCTGATTGTGATCTGCCGAAATTGGCAATCACACATCGGCAAGTCACCATACCTGTGGGTAAGTCCTTCCCTTTGGTTATATGCAATACGATATTTCGGCGATCGCATGTTGCGATGCATTAAGACCTAAGGTCCCTCCTTTATATAGCCATCCACCGATGTGATATCAATGATTCTTACACCAATCAGAGTGGGCCATGTGCCCCAGTCTCAGCCTACCATGTGTCAGCTGTGGATTGGGCTGTAAGCCTGTAATCAAAATTTTCAATATAGTTCGAAATTTAATGAAATTGCCTCCTTTTCTAAGGACATTGGACAATTTTCATTTTATAATAACTCCTTCATCCAGAGTCCATTTTTACCCATTCAAATTGCGTTGGATTCAGAATGAGAATATCTCTGTAATGAGACTATTTTTGAGAGCAGCCTGTGACTTTCATTTTCCTTTGATTTACAAAGGATTTGTGCCATTTTACACCTTTTACCTCTTGCATGAAGCCTGTTAGACTTAGAGGTTTATCTAGGATCCATTTTTGGATCACACCTTCCCACTAAAAGATTTTTTGGTCTCCAAAAGACTGATATACTCATCTGAACAGTAAATGATAGTGACTCACCCTCTTCTTTCAGCCTCCCTACACTTACCTTTTCATAGTGCCTTTGAACCAAAGTTTATGACCACTTCCCTTCTTTGGATGGGCTAGTCTTCCTGAGAAGAATTCTCTTCCTTCTTGCCTTCCTACAGAACTTCTACTAAAATGGTCATAGAAGGTAGTTTGAGCTTCTTTGCCTTGATATTTGATCCAAGGTGGCTCAACAATTGTGAAGTATATATGCTCCACGATACTTTCATTTGTACCTATTTGACAAGCTACCAACACCAACTGTTAACAACAACAGGCATACACACAACAACCGGATGGACTAAACTCCTGCCTCAACAAAAGAAACAAATTTCACATCTTGTGAAAACCTCCATGTCTTATATATACATACAAATGATGGACTAGATAACAAGCCCACAAAACATGCCTTTAAACATATGACCCTTCAAGTTAAGCATGTAGAAAAAGACCATTAGGACTCTTTTTCAAAAGATGAAACTTTCATCATTATCTCCATTTGGAGACCAAGTTAACTTCTTTCAAGTCAACATGGCATCACATGCATGTCAATGCAACCAACCTTGCAAGTTAATTACACATACATGTTCACAAACAAGGAAATCATCAATATCCCCGTGTTCATGCATCTCTAGATCATGCATGCATTTAATCCCTCAAATTTCACTTAAGCACATTGTACTTTCAAAGCTGAAATGAAATATAACACAGATGCATCAATAGACATGCAATCTCAATTGGATAAGAACTCCAACTATTCCTTACCAATCCCTTTTAAAGCTACTAGTTTTTCCTGCACATTAGCATCATCATGTGAATCATTTTGAGACACATCATTCATGGAATCTTCACTTTCATTTCTGCTATCTTCTCTTTCCACTTTTTTGAGATTTGGTGGAAGCAATGTTGGATTCAATGTCCAAGACTTTGCAGCAAGATGTCCTTGCTTATGGCAGTAAGTGCACTGCATGTGCATCCTCTTGATAGCATGATTTTCCTTGTCCAATGAACCTTTGGCTTCTTGATTATTTTCCTTCTTCTGCCTCTTGTATGCATCCATTCTCTTCCAACATCTAGAAACATCATGGTTATCCAAACCACAAAAGGAACATGCAACTCTTTCCCCATACTTATGTGGAAATTTATCATGCTTTACAAAATCAAAAGGAAAATAATTAGAACCAGATTTATACCTACCTCCTTCACCTTTATTGCCTTCATGAGGAGGTGAAGCAAATGAAGAAGTGGCTCCCTTTGGAACACCATCAAACTCTTCAAGGCTGTTAGAGTCTCCCCACCTCTTTGGTTCAAGTGTGTGCTTCTAAACACCTGCATCCTGCAATTGATGTTTCAAGCTATTGTATTCCTCTTGGATACAACCTTCACACTTTTGAGGTAGAGGACATGAAATTAAACTCCTTCTTGGGACTATTTTAGTGGCTTTCATGGTAGCTTTGGAATTCTCTCCATAATACTGTCCATAGCCAAGACCAAATATTTAGGCCTTTCCTAAACCACAATTGGTTCAACAATACTTTGTGCATGCTTTCCCAAGCCCTTTCTTTCATAGCCCATCATAAACATTAGCTTGGAACCTATGCCTTTAGTATGTTTCTCAAAAGAACCAATACAAGCATTCTCAGAAGAATTTGAAGACAAACTGGAATGACATACCTATTCTTCAAGTTGGTACTTGACTAAGGCTTCTTGGGCAACAAAGAGCTGTGTTTCTAACTCATGCATCCTTTTTAGGTTCATATTTGCAATATGAAGTTGCCTCTCCATTTCCTGCAATTTGCTAGCAAGCAATTGCTTCTCTTCCTTCATGGAATTCGGCGTCTTTCTAAGCATGCTTCTCTTCCTTCCATCCTCATACATTTCTCTCACCATATCCATGATGGTGGAAAATTCTTGCTTCATGTCTTCATCAAAGAATCTTGTGAAGAGAACATAATTTGAGGACCTGCTTGTAGAAGTTGTCATTATGCCAATGAACAAAAAAACTTCAACAAGATAAATAAAGATCTTATTTAAGCAACCTATTGCAACAAACCTCTTGCGCTTTGGATTACTTTGAGGTCCTTTGGGATAGAAGAATGTCTTTAGGTCTTCTTCCTATTTGTCCTTCTTGGACTGAGCTATCAATATCTTTCCCTTCACCTCTGCAAACTCAGAAAATAGCCAGTCTACAAAACAAGCATATAATTAGTCTCTTTCTGTTCAAACACCTTGCAGACAAGCAGTCTTTGCTCTGCCAATCAAGCATTCTGATATAACCTTCTTAAAGATGTGGTTAATCAATCTTAAGCTCTGATACCACTTGATCTAAAAATGGGGCTCTTAGGCTTCTTATCTAGTTTACAAGAACCTCTCCCACTACTAAAGCTTGAATTTTCGCAAGACATTAATGATTAACCAATGCAGAATTAAGAAATGCTTGAAAATATAGGTGTATGCTTGTATTTTTTTTAAACTAATTATGTGTTGTAAATTAATGTGCTGAAAATGATATATATAAATGCATATAATATTAAATAAAGCAACAGTAAAAACAAACACATAAGACAACAAATTAATTAGGAGTTCACCCACAACTCTTGGGCTACATCTCTGTGAGCATTAGTTAATTCAACTAGGTTCTCTGGGATTATGCTGTAAGTCTTTTTTACAAGTCTTTGACTCAAATCCTATTGTTCTACACGAAAACAGTGGGTTCAAACACCATTTAGTCCCTTTGGATCTTGAAGCTTTGGCTTTTGGATTTGGCTCTTGAACTTTTGGTTCTGGCTCTTAGCTCTAACTTTGGCTCTTTGGCTCTAGTTCGGGCTCTTGGCTATGACTCTGGCTCTTGGCTTTGGCTCTGGCTCTAGCTCTCTGCTCTGGCTTCTTTCTACCTCCTGCAACTTTCAACTCTCTAGCTTTTCACTTGAACTTCAAGTGACCTGAAAGGCTCCCTCAGCTGCTCTTTTTCTTCTATGCTGTCTCAACACCACCTCCTTCACTTCTACGCTTCAACAACTTGGCCACCATCAACAATTTAGCAGCCCTGCGCAATAGCTCTTTTGGCTCTTTATCACTCTACTCTCTCGGCTCTCTACTAGTACTAGTTTCAGCATTCAGGAACAAAGAATAACTTGGCCATCGTTCAACAACTCAGGAGCCCTCTGTCTTTGACATTCACGGCTTAAAAGCCAAATCACGTTGCCTGTTGGTTTTCCCTTTCGAGCTTTCTGTCTTTCTACAAAAATCTGCTCAAATCCCTTCTTTGGCATTCAATAATCATTGTATAACACCCTTTGGGTAGGCGGCCACCTGTTCCGTAACGGATGAGGGCATCGGCGCTCGAAATCCTTAGTAACAATCATTCTTTGTTTACACAGAGAACGCTGTGAAAACTTGGGAAATCTGCATAAAACATAATATATCAAACTTCAAACTTTCATAACTGCACTCTATTCTCCCATCAGGTCTGCCTATTGGTCACTGTTGCTTATCGCAATGGCTCTGTCTCTTTGTATTTCATTATTTAATGAAATACGAGTAAATACATTGAAAAATGGAATTTGGCGGATTTCAAATGTTATAGATTTTCATTCCCGAACCCTTTTGGGTCTAATTTACATCGCATCGTGCTTCCCCTTTATATTTTGCTTGATAAGAGAGATATATGAAAATGCATTAAAAATGCCTTTTTAGTGGACTTTAAAATATATGAAACCTGGTTTATATCACTGTCGGGTCCGGCCATCGAATCGCCCATATACATATATATATGGGCCCGCTCTATGTGTTGTGCTGACGTGATACTGTGATGCGACAATTCCCAATTGTAGATCGCACAAGTCTGAGGCCGCTTTATATAATGGTCTATGCCAGTGTCGCTATCAGCAATTGCACATCAGCAAGTCACCATGCCTGTGGGTAAGTCCTTCTTTTTGGTTATATGCGATGCGATATTTCAACAATCACATGTCGCGATGCCTTAAGACCTGAGGTCCCTCCTTTATATAGCCATCTACCGATGCGATATTAATGCTTCTTAAACCAATCAGAGTGGGCCACATGGCCCAATCCCGACCTACCATGTGTCAGCTGTGGATTGGCTCGTGAGCCTATAATCAAAATTTTCAATATAGTTTGAAATTTAGTGAAATTGCCTCCTTTTCTAAGGACATTGGGCAATTTTCATTTTACAATAACTCCTGCATCCGGAGTCCATTTTCACCCATTCAAGTTGCATTGGATTCAAAACGAGAAGATCTATGTAATGAGGCTATTTTTGAGAGCAGCTTGTGACTTTCATTTTCGTTTGATTTACAAAGGATTTGTGCCATTTGGCACCTATTACCTCTTGCATGAAGTCTTTTAGACTTAGAGGTTTATCCAAGATCCATTTTTCGATCACTATTAACATCAAGTTCTTCTTCTTCCTTGTACCTCATCCTAGTAAGGAGCCTTAGGTTTGTCCCTCTAATTGGTATCTCCACATTTCCAGCAGAAATCATACTATGTAAAGATGAAACTGAAGGGAAATCAACATATTTTACCTCCATTGTCGAGTTGGAAAGAACTGATGAGGGCTTCCCATCATCTATTGTTGGTGGCTTGGTGACTGTCTTGGTGCATTCACCAACTTCCTTCCCGACATACCCTAATCCTACCTAACGGGGTAATTCCTCTGCTTTCATGGGGTTGACAATGCCTTGGCCATTAATGCCCAATCCGTTTCCTTCATACCCCATTCTCTTCAATAGTTTGGAGCCAATTCTGGTGGTATGATTTCAAAAGCAACGAAATCATAATTAGGAAACATACATGAAGTCAAAGAATTACTTCTTACTTCACAGGGGTCACAATGTAGATTTTCCAAGGACTCATCCTTAGCTTGCAATTGTCGTAGCAACCTATGTTTCTCCTCTTTCTCTTCTCATAAAAGCATCTTCAATTCAACGTTATCTTCTTGAAGACTCTGGTTGATGTGGTTCAGTTCCTCCAGGGCCCCTTCCGTGGTTCGCAGCTAACGCTGCAATCGTGGCTTTTCCTCTTACTCTTCTTGTAGAGCTTCATATATTATGTTCATCTTTTTCAACACTCTAAGCATGGCCTCGTACATCTCTTTGTCATCCTCCATTGTTGAAGGTTCCATTGTTCACGCTTGCAATTCACATCCACGTGAAGAATGCTATGATACCAAACTTAATCCGAGTTGACTCAACTTCCCGATTTAACCAAGATATTTTGCTTCCATGATGTAGTTAAAATTTCATTTTATAAGAGCATAAATGAACATATATGCATGCTTAAGAAAATTGAAGCATAATGATGATCATCAAATCATAAACAAGAGACATTAATAATGAAGTTCGTCCAATGCGGACTACATCTCTGGGCTCGATGTCAAGATGGTGTTGGCTGCTTCATTCAATGCTGGAAATGGTGAAGATATACATGGACTATGTTTTCTATCATACAAGTATGTGTTCCCTCTACATGAGTGGCAAATTCTCTCCATGAGACATTCGCTACAAGAGCTGTCACTCACAACAGACCTCCTATCAGCATGACATAATCTCACAGTTGTGACAATGAGTATCCTGCCATTATGGCATCAAAGGAATCTCAACCAAAACACCCATGGTAACAATCAGTATCCTGCCTTCATGGCAACAAAGGGATCTCAATCAAAACATACATAACAATCCATGATGAATACATATCACATGAAATAGACACAAAGATTCTACATCATACATCAAGCAGGAATCGAAACAATATAGTACATCTCACACCAAATTATCAAAGAAGTACAGGACAACAACACTTCATATACCTCAACGCTAATGCTAGTTGAAGAATATAATAAGCAATTTTTGGATCTAAATGCACCATCGAAATCATGGCGCCGAATGACATAGAATCGACTATCCATGATTTGAAATCTGACACCATCGCTCCAATCTAAAAAATGGCTACAAAAATAGAAGGATCAACTGAAAAATCCAACTGCACCACTGAATTTGTGTCATCGAGAGGTGTAAAATCGACTATCCATTTTTTGAATTTCGACACTGGTAAAATCTATCCCTGTAGGAATCTTTTAGATTCCCTCGCAATTCTCCAAAGATTCCCTCCTCTGGGTTGAATGAAGATCTACAACTCAAATCAGAAAATTGATCTTGTCATTGAGATCCTTGCGAAATTATGAGAAGAATGAGTATAAAGTTGACTGCATTCTGGATCTAGGAAATTTCAGCCTCCAAGGAATGTGGAGGATTGCCTTAAGATTTTCAAAGATTCTCCTCTGTTGAGAATCTAAAAATTTGCTGCTCAAAAGGAAAATTTGACCTCACCATTGTGTTTCCTACGAAAATATGAGAAACATGACTGTAAGCTTGATTACATTCTGACACTGAGAAAAATTACCTCCCAAGGAATCTTTGGCATCAAGAAATATTCTCTATAAGGTTTGTGTCAAAAAGCGTGTCATCAATATGCCCCTGGAATTCCATCATGGTTCCCTCTAGGCATGGTTCCACTTGGCTCTCTGTTCCACCACTTCCAGATGCTTCATCGGTTTTGTTCCTCTCCCTTCCTCGAATGGTTTTTAAGGGTCTTTATATAATTATGGGTAGCAAATTTAAGAATGAGGCCATTTGGCCTAATGGTATTAGATTTTGGTTTGTGTGGTGGTGACCCAGGATCGAGCCCTGCCCACACCACAAGTACATAACAAAACAATGACATTTATTTTTTTGGTAATGTTTTATTCATATGGCTCTTTTGGGTGGTGGGTCTGCCCAATTCGGGTGACCCACCCCATATACGCCCGTCATGGTGTTTAGGGCCAATAGGGGTCATGAATTGTTGGCCCCCTTTTTTTCTATATATATTAGTTAATGTTACCATTGTTGTTGGGGGTGGCAGGGTTGGTGGCCCACCCCCCCCCTATATATATATATATATTATAATATATATATATATATATATTATATATTATATTTATATATATATTTTATTTTATATAATTTGTTTCTTTTACATAATAATAGGCCATTTTTGAAAATTCTCAAACCTGGAGGTTATTAGGCATCTTAAGCAGGCCACAATTTTGCCCTCGTGATGGCCAGATTCTGGTGACCACTTCCAATGCAATTTGTAGGTCCATTAACCTTGCCACTTGGCCAAGTCAACCCTGAACTTTGATTGGCCTTATATCCTCCATACGAGCTCAGATTCGAGTGTTGTTAGCACCATTGGAATCAGGGCAACAAGCACTTTGACCTAGTGTTGATTTGAGAGAAATCTGACCACTTTGAACTTTTACCATTTTTGAGTCTCCTTGGGTTTCTGCATGTGTTTGGAGCCACCTGGATCATGATCGGACATCACAAAACCATCATCAGATTGGTCTGCATCCAAGCCTTCCAGGTCGCTCAGAGTGTTTGTCCAACCAAGGCTTCCAAGACTAGTAACTCAACGCACCAAGGGCTTTTAGAGCATTTTTCCAACCAAGGATTCTAGGATTAGTAACTCAACTCAAGTTGTTATAGGGATTCTAGAGTGTTTGTTCAACCAAGGCTTCCAAGAATAATAACTCAACCCAATCTAAGGAAGCATGAGAACCAACCAAAAAGAAACAATGAAAGTAAACCCACAATCACCATGGCTATCCAAGAAATGGCAAGGCTAGGTAATCCACTATCAATCCTGCCCATCCTCCATGCCAATAATAGATCATAACCAAAAATCCACATGTATATGCCATGCATGCTAGAACTAGTGAAGGAAACATACATGCAAGTTGGTACCTGCAAGAAACTCTGATGTAGCTACTGATCCCAACGCCCTCTTGTGCTTTCCTTCTCTTCCTTTGTCTTTTTGCTTCAAGAATCCAAATATGCCACACCCTCCAAGGTTTCTCCAAGAAAATTCTAAGTTTTCAAGAGTATGAGAGAGAGAGAGAATAATGAGAGAGAGCTCCAACACTGAACTGACTGAGTTCTTCCCACTGATCCTCATAAGAATTTTTATTGATGAGGCCTCTATTTTCTTCATTTTCCTCCTCACATGCAACCTGTGACCTTTCACTTTCCTTTTCTCCTAATTTCCATTATTTTCATAAAATAAAATGCCAATAAATGCCTCATGCCTTTTGAAAGCCTTACCCATTTCCTTTCCCAATTTCCTTAGCCATAATAAATAAAATCGACACCCACTAGGATGTTTCCCCCACCATTCAGCTTAGAATACGTGTCCCATCACCGCAACGTTATATATTTTTACTTGGAATTTTACTAGGGCTGTTACAAATTTCTCTAGTTTCTTCTTGTAATTGCGAAGCCAAGGCAGAGTACTCTTCATTAACACTATCAAAATTAATTAGCCATTTTCTAATTTCCTCTTCAATAAAATCAGTTGTATCATCAAACTATGTTACTTATGATTGTTTTATCTTCTCAATTTATGAAATGAACTTCCCTTTCAGAATTAACAAAGACTCCTATGTAATGCATAAACTGTTTAATTCCCAAATAATCACTACCACTTTGATATACACATCAACTCTTCTATTTTTTATTGCTCCACACATAAATAATGTATTCTAATGTTCCAATTTTCTCAGACCATGCAACCTTGATATGCTTCTTCCAATCAACATCTGACAACCATTGTTTATATATTTTCTAGTTTGGACAATGAATAAAGCTTCCCACTAAAAGTTAGTAGGTCATTGTCTATGAATTCCATGTCTCCCTTGAGCTCACATTTGACCAATACAAAATAAAACTTATATTCTTTAAATGTTGTAGATAGAAAGATTCTTGCCATGTAGATTCAATATTTTTTCAATCTTTTAGATAATTACTAATAATATATGATTTCACTACATTATGAAGACTAAAGGGTTTATCAAATCTATGTGATCTATTGGGAATAGTAATTTCCAATGACAATCAACGTATTACAAGTGGTGTTTTGAACAAAGATTCTGAGCTTAGAGTATCCTCTAATTCTTTTATTTTTTCTTTCAACCTCAAATTTTATGTTTATCGTTGGCTAATAGACTCTATAAGCATGTCACCACTAGCTTGATGCAATGCCATCAACCTTGGGGTCACGACCCCAGACAGATAAACATGCATTTTTGCTTGATCAAGAATTTTTTTGCTGCAGATTTGCACCATTTCAAACTTCAATATTTTACTTTCCCTGTCATAATTTGCATCCTGCAATGTGACAGAAAGTTCATTGAAAGTAATGACCTCTTCGTTAGATTTCTCCATCCTTTTCTGATTTTCTTATAAACAAGTAATAACCTAATTAGGTAGTATAACACTATCAACTTCCATGTTCATGGCCTCTTCAATGCTCCCTATTTTAAGAAGACTCTTGGATCTAGTTGATTCAATAATGTGCACTCTTTTTAGACTTACTCTACAAATAGGCTCTTCGTCATCCCCACCACCCGATAGTCCATCACTAACTAGTTTTTTTTCTTGTAGTAGGCTTTTTCCTATTTTGGATGGTAGATGAAGTCGGGCCAACACTGTGTGTGGAAGATCGAGATCCCCCCATAGGATTTGTGCCTCTTTTCTTGTATCTTCCTCACACGTCAATATCTCTTTTTTGACGATCTCTTCAACCTCGACTACCATTTTTTGATTTTTTTTGATACACTGTGACTTTCCCTACACCGCCCTCTAGTTCTTAGAAACACATTCTTGCACCTAATAGAATTTAGGTGTTATGTGAAAATTTTTCCTCTATTAAAGCTGTTAATAACTTTAACTTCACCTAAGTTAGAAGCATCTAAATACTTTGCAAAGAACATTAGCATGAACTGTGTTTCTCACTGTGACTTTTCCAACAGTAAATGAAAAATAATAAAAAAATGATTTTCCTTTTTATGTTCAATTGTAAGTAGCCAACGATGATATTGAATACATACTTAAACAACAAAAAACCTATCTAGAAGAAAATTTGGTAAAAGAAATGACTTATCTTCCAAACCATAAGTTTGAATAGCCATATTTCTTTCTCTTTCCTCATATTCCTCTTTTCTAGATAGGAAAACCTCAGCCTCCACAGATATTTGAGGAGGCTCTTGTCTAGGTACCATCCAATAGACTTTCCTTACAAACACATTTTGAATTAAACAAAATTTTAGTAAACTCTATCCTTCCACAATATAGGATACTAGAAATGCATTAGTTCCTTGCTAAATTTGAATTTAGGATTACAAAGTAAACTATCAAACACATGTCCTCACACAAGAGTTGTTATCAGATACACCATCATAAAGAATCTATTTTTCTTTGATAGTATATCTAACTGAAAAACTAATTCATTGGAAATGAAATTGATCCAGGTGGATTTTGGTGGCCACCCTCCTATCCCATTTGGACCCCCACAACTATCTCTTTCAGTTTTTTAGTTTCCATAATTGTAGCACAATTTACTACTTTTAGTGGTTTTTCGGGTCCTAAACTTCTGGAGCTGTTTTGAGGCCCTAAACAACGTTTTTTGGGAAAACTGGGAGAAACATGGGTCACAGACCAATGTTGATCTTCCCAAAGTTGTAGTCCTCGGATATTTCTTTTTAATGAGCTATTGTGCGCGTCAAACAAAGATCGTATGCCAAAGTTATGACCCCAAGAAGTTGGTGTACCAATTTACCTAAAACGGGGCCCACAATTTGGTGTTTCATCTTCTAGGGTTTGGTTTTGGGATGTTAAGGGTTTTCCATTGTTTCTCAACAATAAATAGGCTTTCGAGCCTCATTGTAGCATAGTTCAGAGGCATGTAGCCACCACATCTCTTCTCAGAGATAAGCTACCATCGCCCTAGCTGGTTGATTTCCATTCCTGTTTGTAAGAATATTTCAATATTTTACATTAATGGAATGAAGTATTATTTTTTCTTTCTGTTGCATCCTTGTGTTTATGGTTATCTCTGTAATTTGTTATGTTCCTTTTTAAATCTAGATCAGTGGTATCAAAGCGGTCTACTTTTTTTCTCTATTTTTATTTGCATGTCCCCAATGAGGTCGGGATATAAGGAGTTAGGGCTTGAACTGGTCAAACCTTTGCAAGACCATCCTTGCAAATCCCAATGGCCTCCCGTGGCGGATGAAAAGAAAGATGAGGGGGTAGGAGATCCTATCAAAATCTTGCTTGAAGCAGCCTCGAGTGACAAAGGAACGCGATGATGGACAACTTTGCGCAGATCCTTCAGCGGTTACCCATAGGCGATGCATCAAATTCCAACAGCTACTCTGTAAATTCCACACCCTTTAAGGTATAAGTTAATTTTGAAATCTTGATTTTTGAGGGTCAGATAGATGCAGATGCAGTAGATAGATAGTTAAATCTACTAGAAGGTTATTTTTTTGTTCATGAATTTTTGAGTCGGGAAAAGATTGTTTTAACTCTTCTCAAAGTAGCCCCCCACGTCAAGGATTGGTGGGAAACCTACTGCAAGTAGAAGAATGAAAGTACAGGCTCACTATTTTCAACCACACCCACTTGGGATTCATTATAGGATGCCGTCAAGGAGCAGTACTACCCTGTCAAAACCTATGAGAACAAATACATCAAATGGACCACACTGTGGCAAGGATGAGACCAATATGTGTCAAAGTTCACAAACATTTTTCATACCCTTCGCACACAGTTGGGTATCAAAGATTATGAGTTGCATCTGGTACTCAAATATCGTGGCTGCCTACACAAATACATCCAGGATGAGATGGAGTTCCTGAACATCTCCTCGCTCGGCACAAAATATTGATACGCTGTCAAAATCAAGCAAAAGTTCAAATAGAAGAAGTAAGACTTTGGATCTGCAAATTTGAAGACCAAAGGATAAATCCAAGGTGGGGTAACCCAGGATAGCCTGTCGAAGCCACAAGAAAAGAACAATACCACAAAGTCGAAGAAGGACATGGGAAAGTGGTGTGAGTTGCACAAGAGTCCCACTCATAACACAAGTGAGTGTCAGACCAAGCAGTCACTGGTGGCCGAGTTGAGGGCTTCAGAGTTTGATGCATGTTCCAGCCCTGAGTTAGAACCTGACAAGGGGAATGGCAAAGGGAAGCAAATCATTGATGCGGAGCCAAATGCCACTATTGCCACCACCAAGATCTAGAAGAATGAGCCTGAAGACCCAGAGGAGGGGGAGCATATTTTCCACTCACAGATGTGGGTGAAGGGTTCACCGTTGTAATTCATTGTCGACAGTGGCAGCCAAAAGAACCTCATTTCAGCAGAGGTCGTGAAGCGGTTGGGCCTATCGACTACAACACACCAGTAATAATACAATATCGGGTGGCTTCATGAAGGACGAGATCTCAAAGTTCGCCAACAGTTCCGCCTTCCCTACAGCATCAAGCCCTTCATAGATGAGGTATTGTGTGATGTTACACCTTGGGATGTTTGTGATGTACTATTAGGCCAACCATACTTGTGGAGGTGACATGCTATGTATGAGTCAAGGCCTCGCGCTGCCATTATTTCTTTGGCTAATTCATTATACAGGATGCTAGAGATAGCCCCACCTACTGCCATCTCTTTGATCACTGCCAAGAAAGGCAACTAGCTCATCTCCCACACTAGGAAATTCATTTTCTGTTTGGTTTGCTCCCAAAGGGGAAGATCATCACCACATCCATGATCTAGGTGAAGGGTTCCTCCATGCAATAGCAACAACAAAGGAATATGGTCATGATAGAACACAGGAACGATTTCTCCTCTCCCACAGGGGTACCACACAAGCTTCAGGTGGGCAACAAAGTCTAGTTGCATCTGCAGAAAGAATGCCTTACAAGAGCCCATCAGAAACTCAGACCACTCCAACATGGTCCTTACACCAGTACCAAGGCTATGGGAAACAATGCTTTGGAGCATAACATTCCCCCATTCCTTCGATTTCACCAAGTGTTCAATGTGTACTACCCTCGACCATGCTTCCCGCCATTACTGGACACATCCGAGATTGCAGAATAGCTCACCAGGGACCAAGTTCAACAGATGGAGGAACTCAACGCAATGGGGACCATTGCTTCCTAAGGGGGGAGGAATGATCCAGATGGATATTGGTGTCCACCCAACTATCCCATTTTAACCCCCACAACTATCTCTTTCAGTTTTTCTGTTTCCATAATTGTAGCACAATTTACTATTTTTAGGAGTTTTTTGGGTCCTAAAGTTCCGGTGCCGTTTTGAGGCCCTAAACGACGTTTTTTGGGAAACCTGGGAGCAACATGGGTTGTATATTGATGTTGCTCTTCCCAAAGTTGTAGTCCTCATATAGATCTTTCTAACGAGCTATTGTGCATGTCAAATAGAGATTGTATGCCAAAGTTATGACCTTGGGAAGTTGGTGTACCAATTTACCCGAAACGGGGCCCAAAATTTGGCGTTTCATCTTCTAGGGTTAGGTTTTGGGATGTTAAGGGTTTTCCATTGTTTCTCAACAATAAAAAGGCTTTCGAGCCTCATTGTAACATAATTCAGAGGCATGTAACCACCACATCGCTTCTCAGAGATAAGCTACCATCGCCGATTATTCTTCTATTATAAAGCAATTGTGAAACAAAGATACAAAGTACAATGAGAGATCAAGAGAATGAGTAATTTAGCGACATATAAACAAGCTATAACATGAATATCATTGGTAACAACAACAGATGCACACACTAAATCAACCTCCCTTCAACTGAACCATTACTGAAACAATGAAGCACTGAATCAACATTGGCTCACCAAGTTTTGTTCTTACTCTTCAATAATTTCTCTCTCTTTCACACACACTTCTCCTCTAGACTCTCTAACTCTCTCTTTCTCATGTTCATACTCTCCTTTCATAATGCACAAGTAGTGAGGGGAGAAAGAATGAGGCACATATAAATAGGAGGAGCAACTAGTCCATGCCTTAACTCGCATGCCTTAAGGAGTGAAACTCACGCCCATTTAGGAAATGTAACTCATGCCATTAAGGAGGTATGCATGCCTTTGTAAGTTATGCTTTTAAGAGAGATGTAATATATGCAATAAAGAGTGTGTAAGAGGAATCTTTTATTACATGATTTTATTGAGTGTAAGAGAATCTTTTATGACATACTTTAATGAGTCTAAGAGAGTGTAAGATAATTAATGAGTGTGTAAAAGGAATATGGCATGCTAATAATGAGAGTGTAAGAGAACACTATTGAGAGCCATTATTGAGTGACTTGAATTTCTTTTTAATAATAATAATAATATAATAATAATAATAATAATAATAATAATAATAATAATAATAATATTAATAATATTGATGGTTAAGTCGAAATCGAACTATTAAGGTTGATTGATGATCAGAAGGGATTTTCCATCAACAATAATTGATTACCAATTGATGCAAGGCGATTTACTATTTTTGAAAAGTATCTTGTTAGACTTTCTATTTTCAGAAATTCTATTTTTATACTTTCTATTTTTAGAAATCAATCCCTGAGCTGCCAAATTTTCAACACTCCCTCTCAACTAGGGAGGAATTTGTTTATGTAACAAAATATCTCCACTTTATTTGCTCATCTCAGTTCATAGTTTCTCTGTATCATTTAGAAAAATGATGTCTCACTCTAATGAAGAAGAATCATCATAAGGGAGCTCCAACTACCACCCTATATTCACTTGGGGGGGGTTACCACTTGCCAACACATGATAAGGATCTCACACAACCATGTCTCATCTCTGCTTGGGGGGATTACCCACTTGACAAGGATCTCACACAATAAAGTCTCATCTCTACTTGGGGGGTAACCCACTTGTCAAGGATAATGCATAACCAAGGCACATGTTTTCTTGGGGGGATAACCCACTTGTCAAGGATATTGCACAACCAAGTCACATCTCTACTTGGCAGATAACCCACTTGAAAAGGATCTCAAATAACTAAGTCTCATCTCTACTTGGGGGGGATACACTTACAACCACTTGACAATGATCTCGCACAACCAATTCTCATCCCTTCTTGGGGGATCACTTGTCAACACATGATAAGGATCTCACACATCCAAGGTTCATCACTTCTTGGGGGGATCCACTTGTCAACACATGACAATGATCTCACACATTTAAGGTTCATCACTACTTGTGGGGATCCACTTGTCAACACATGACAAGGATCTCAAACAATGAAGACTTATTGTTTCTTGGGGGGATCCTCTTTTCAAGACATGAAAAGGATCTCACACATCCAAGGCTCATCTTTGCTTGGGAGAATTCACTTGTCAACACATGACAAGGATCTTGCACATCCAAGGCTCATCACTACTAGGGGGAATCCACCTGTCACCACATGACAATGATCTCACACTTCTAAGGCTCATCACTACTTGAGAGGATCCACTTGTCAACACATGAAAATAATCTCACACATCCAAGGCTTATCACTGCTTGGAGGGATCCACTTGTCAACACATGATACAAATATCACACATCCAAGGCTCATCATTTCTTGGGGGGATCCAAATTTTAACACATGATAAGGATCTCACATATCCAAGGCTCATCGTGTTTGGGGGGATCCAGTTGTCAACAAATGACAAGGACCTCACACATCTAAGGTTCATCATTGATTGGGGGGATCAACTTTTTAACACATGACAAGGATATTGCACATCTAAGGCTTATCATCCATGACCACCCTCTTTAGGAAGGGTCATATTTGTTAGTCCAAGTTTCTCTATGAAAATAAAGAAATTTCCTTTCGACAAAGGCTTGGTAAGAATGTCAGTGATCTGGTCATCAAACACTATTTGATGGAGTCTTACTGATCCTCTCTACACCATATCTTGGATATAGTGATATTTGATCTCAATATGCTTAGACTTGTCATGGAAAACAATATTTTAGGCAAGTTGAATCCCACTCTTATTATCACAGTAAATTACTATTTTGTCTAAAACATGCTCAAATAACTCTCCAAAGGGCTTCCTCATCCATACTTCCTCACAATTAGCCATGCTAACAACAATATACTCATATTTCACAACGTTGAGGACTACTAACTTTTGTTTCCAACTAATCCAAGATATCATGGTAGATCGTAGGCTGAAGCAACACCTAGATGTGCTTTTTTCTATCAGTAGAGTTACCAGCCAAATCAACATTTGAGTATCCATGTAGTCATATATCACTAACAATATATTTTGATCCCAGATTGATGGTCCCATGTAGGCATCTCAGCACATGCATTATTGTTGGAAATAATACTGAGAGGGGGGGGTGGGGGTGAATCAGTATTATCAGATCAATAATTTAATTTTTCAAAACTGATTTGTATATGCTACTTCAGCTCAGTGAACTAGCCTGTATACACAACTATAATTAATGAAACCAACGTATGTTCAGAGATCTTTTGATTTACCCAAATCATCAAGTAGTGAAATTTAATCAGTATATCAACAAATTCATTAGACAGTGTAGTAAGAGTAGAATAAAGCATCACATAAGCAACACACATAAACACCAAGATATAAGGTGGAAACCCATGTGGGTGAAAACCACTTGCTGCAATCGTCTCTATCTTCTTTTAATAATAAGAAAATTCTGGTTACAATTTTTGTACTGGTGCAGCCTTATACCAGTACACAGGCTTCTACCTGCAGAAGGCTACAACCTTCTCTTGTTCTCTAGCTTCTACTAGAAGGAAGCTACAACCCCCTAGCTCTTGTACTAGCTGATATGTTTACTAGTATGTAGGTGTTGGCCTATAGAAGGCGACAACCTTCTCCTTTCTTTCAGGGACTAAGTTCCATAAATTTTTAGACTGGACCCATCAACAACATCATTCAATCATCAAATTATCTGCATCAACCAACCTCCTATTGAACCAACCACAACCAAGTCAATCAATTACTTTAACAACCCATCAATTTGATCTTTCAGAATGCTGTCACCAGAATATAGTAACTAGAACCCAAGCTAGAACCCAGATGACTGCAACAACAAGCAACAATAACTAAAAAATAGATTATAAGGTATACACTAATTTCTTGTGCCAAACACGCGTGTATATGTGCTTTCCTTAAAGCCAACCAACGTATACATCTGGAAATATTAATTCATAATTTTGTAGCTATACCAGACTTCAGTTATACCCATATCATATCATTTATAGAATAATATATGCGCCAATATTCAGATCTAGAATATTCATGAGAAAAAACACATAATTATAGTCCACTTTATGCCTTAAGATCCTGATCCATCATTAGATCTTATCCTCCATCAACTGCTAGGTTCCTCCTTGGTTCAGATCCAACAATGCACCATAACCCAATAACTTGCATACTAGATCTCACTCTTCATCAGATATTCAATGCTTGAGTGCCTTGGCCTAATGATCTTCTCCTCTTATATTTTTAGGCCTTTCTCAATACCATGGACCAAATCCATTTAGGAATAATACCTTAGATCAAATACCTAGGGTCAATACCTCAGATCAAATACCATGGACCAATACGATGGATCAAAATACCATGGACCAAATACTTCAGACCAAAACTTAGTTTTCCAAGGTATACGCTCTTTCCTTTATATGAAAGTGCATGTGTACATTATATGCAACTTTTGTTCTATTAACCTGCGTGTATACGCAACTTGGTCAATGGTGAACCTACGTATACCTCTCTTTCTTCATTCTATGAATACCGATTTGTCATTATTTGTTGTTTTCCTGCTATGCTGTGATCTTTCATTTGAGTGAGTTTCCTTTTGAACTGATTCCTTGAAGTTGCCCTGCATTTAATCACATCTGAAGCTGCCTTGTTTCATCACATTCTATCACATCTAATATCTCTTTTGTAGATTCATCTAGTTACCATATACAAGTGAGTTGTTCTGCTACAAGTGGGTTGCCATCAAGTACAACACATACTTCATAATGCCAACAATACCCCCCTTGGGACTTGATGGCAACAACAAACACACCAAATCATTCTCCCCCTTTGACATTAAGGGAAAAGGGTCATGCTCCCCCTGAGTGCAGGTTGAATTTTCTGATATGCTAAAATGTGCTGATTGAGCTCCCCTGATCGAGTCCATGCTCCCCCTGAGCATAAGAAAAGTCTGCAAAAAGATGTTCTAAAAGAAGAACATGACTTTATACATGCATCACAAATGACCTTCCTATCACCAATGACTCATACATACATCCATCTCCCAACCAAGTGGGGATATACCAAATTTGACTCATCCACCGAACCAAGTGGGGATATATCAATTGTTTATACATGACAAAAATAGGAAACATTACATCATCCATCCCATGCATAGTGGGGTTACAAATTATGTCCTTTTCATGACCATTACATTAAAAGATATACATGACATATATAATAGAGATCAAATATCTTAAACAATACCATGATAGAAACTATCATCGACAGCATCTGTCAATTAGCATCCAGACCAGCAACCATATTCTTCCCCTGAACTTGTTCCACCTGAAACAAAATCTGCACCGAGATCTTTTAAGATAATGCCAACAATGAATTATTAGAAGCATATGCTCCCCCTGAAATTGTGTCAGATGTTCACTGATATGATTATTTCATATATCAAAAGAGTTATCAAGGCATCATCATCAATAAGATATATATCAAGTTATCAACAACTTATGAGAGGCAACATATTTCCACATGTCATTAATAGACTATAACCATCATCAAGCAGAGAAAATAATTCACTGAACCATATCAGACCCTTTCCTCCTGAGTTTGGCCCACTGCTTTTCTTCAAACCAGCATATGCGACTGTACCCAGAGAAACCAGCGTATATACACGACTACGCTTCATGAAACTTGCATATAACCACCTTTCTCTAAAGAAGATAGGATTTAATAGCAGGATGATGCAGCAACTACTCCCAACTTTTGTATGAGATATTCAAATGTCTCTTTGGGCAGTGGTTTAGTGAATATATCAACAACCTGGTCTTTGGAGCGAAGGTTTGAGAAAGTTTCTATAAGAAATGATTCCTTGTGGTGACAAGGTACTCCACGAAAATGATGATGAGGATAAAAGAAACACAAATTATGATTTTAGAGACTTCCATAGTGGGTTGAATACTAACCACATCCCAAATATCGATATGAGGAATTTTGATGACAAAGATCCAGTGCCATGGATACTAGAGATTGATCAATTATTTGATCTACATGATGTGTCAAACACACAAAAGGTATGCATTGCATCTTTATATTTAGAACAAAATCAGTTTGTGTGTTATCGATGAATTTTTCTTGTAAATCAATTGTCACTTGGAAATTTTTTGTGGAAGAATCAGTAGCACATTATGAGGATAGAAAGAGAAAAACCTTCTTTAGCCAATTGATAAATCTCAAAAGAAAGGGTTCAATGACAAATACCATTGAGGAATTTCAAATATTGAATATCAAGGTAAATGATATTTCAGAGGAGCATATGATTGTTGTCTTTATAGGGACTTTAAAGGATAACATCCAACATGAGGATCACCCTTGGAACCTGATTCATTCGAGAAGGCATTCAAGGTGGCAAGACAAGTTGAAACAAAAATTATGGCAACAAGGAATCATACCACTCACAACTATAAATATTTAAGTGTTGCTGCTAATAGCCCTCCATAACCTATGAGGTTGACACCACAAAAATTGGAGGAAAGAAAGCAAAAGGGATTTTTTTATTATAGTTTTGATATAAAATACACTAAAGGTCATAAGTGTGATGAGAACAAATTATTTTACATAGATTGTGAAGAGGAGGAAGAAAATGAATAAGAAGCATCAAAATAAGAGGATATACACTAGGAACTAACCCTAGGAAAATAAGAAATGAATTCGACGATATATTCTAATTCATTGGAGGGAATTACAACTCGTCAAACTCTCAAGATAGAAGGATATATTGAGAATAAAAAGGTAATAGTGCTGATTTATTTAGATAGTATCCATAATTTTATTCATTGTAAGAGAGCCAAGGAATTGAATTTCTTTCTATATCCAACACCAAAGTGTCCAGTGATGGTTGCAAATGGAGGAGCTATAAATTTCTCTAGAAAGTGCCATAATATAAAGCTAACCATGGGATAATATGCATTGAATAGTCCAATGCTTTCCATTCCAATGGGTGGGGTTGATATTATACTAGGATTCCAATGGTTAAAATCTTTGACAAGGATAACTTTTAATTTTCAAAAACTTTTTTTGAAATTATTTTGGGAAGGAAAAAAGATTGAATTAAGGGGTATCACAGTGAAATCAAAGATAATCAGCTCTAATAGCATGCCAAAGCTTTTGAAGAAATAATAATGGGACATAATTGCATAATTATGCTCACTAGAGGTTCAAACATCGAAATCATATATTTCTCCAGATCTCCAAAAAGTCGTGGACAATCATTCCAAGATGTTTTAAACTCCTAAAGGCCTCCCACCAATTCATGATTGTGATCATGATTTTCACTTGATTTCAAGAAGTGTTCCTCCAAACATTAGGCCTTACAGATATCGCTAGGCTCAAAAGAGTGAAATTGAATGTATGGTTCGAGAAATGCTAAAGGCTGATATAATTCAACCTAGTGAAAGTTCTTTCTCTACTCTAGCGGGGTTGGTGCACAAGAAGGATGGATCATGGGGTATGTGTCTAGATTATTGGGAGATCAACAAGCTCACCATTAAATACAAAGTTCCCATTCTTGTCATTGATTGATTTTTGGATGAATTACATGGAGAAATTTACTTCACCAAGCTGTATATTCGTTTAGGATATCATAAAATTAGAATGAAGGCTAGAGACATTCCAAAAACAACATTGAGAACTCATGAAGGTCATTATGAAATTTTGTTCATGCCTTTTGGCCTTACTAATGCACCTTCCACATTTAAAGGTTTGATGAATTCCATTTTCAAACCCTTCCTTATAAAATTTGTGTTAGTATTTTTTGATGATATACTAATCTACAACACGTCTTGGAAGGATCATGTTCAACAAGTTGATAGGGTGCTGAAAATATTGGAGGAGAAACAACTATATGAAAAAAAATCCAAATGCTTCTTTAGAGTACAAGAGGTGGAATATTTTGGTCATATTGTATTTCATGAGGGTGTTAAGGTAGACCCTAACAAAATTAAAGCCATTAAGAAAAGGAAAATACCAATAACCCCAAAGAATCTTCAATGATTTCTCGGGTTGAGAGGGTATTATCACAAGTTTATTAAGAATTATGGTAGAATAATAGTGCCTCTAACAACATTACTGAAGAAAGATGAATTTTCTTGGACTCCATAAGAAACTAAGGCATTTGAACATCTGAAAGAGTCAATGTGCGAACCACCGGTCTTAGGTACGCCAAACTTCACAAAAAATCTTTATCGTGGAATGTGATGCCTTAGGATATGGACTTGGTGCTTTTGTAATGCAAGAAGGAGAACCCATATCTTTCAAAAGTGATCCAATCAAGGGAAAATATTTACACAACGTATTTATGAGAAGGAAATGTTGGCAATACTACGCACACTAAAGAAATGGAGACTTTACCTACTGTGAATACACTTCAAGGTAAAAACAGATCACGATAGTCTTAAATACCTTTTGGAACAAAGATTATCTTCATAAGAGAATAAAAAATGGGTCATAAAGATGTTGGGTTATGATTTTGAAATCATCTACAAAAAAGGAAAGAAAAGTTTTGTCACAGATGCACTCTCAAGGAAGGATGAGGGTTTGGAAGCATTGCTATGTGCCATTTCTATTATCCAACATGATTAGATAACTGAAGCAAGGGATTAATGGAAGAATGATGAATAGGTGTGGATACTTATTCAAAAGTTGCAACAAGATCCTAGTATATAAGATACATTTAAATAGAAAAATGATTCATTATGGTACAAATATTGCTTATATATTTGTAAAAATTCCCAATACAAACAAAAGATTCTTTTGGAATTTCACACCTACCCCTTAGGAGGGCACTCAAGATTTTTAAAAACTTACCACGGGGTCAAGAAGGATTTTTTTGGGATGACCTTAAATTTGATATTCAAACGTTTTTGGTAGAATGTTTGATTTGCCTAGATGATAAAGTTGGGACAATTAAGATCCCAAGTGTGTTACAACCTTTATCCATTCCAAGTCAGTGTTGGGAGGAGGTCTCAATGGATTTTATCATAGGTTTACCCAAGTTTGAAGGAAAGAGTATCATCATGGTGATATTTGATATACTTACCAAGTATGCACACTTTCATGCACTATCTTATCCTTTTAAAGCTCATATAATTGCTACTTGATTTATGCAAACAATTAAAAAGCTACATGGAATCCCAAAGAATATTGTAAGTGACAGAGATCCCATTTTAAATTGAAATTTTTGGACATAATTATTTTCTTGTCTTGGTACACATTTAGCTCACAACTCATCTTATCATCCTCGATATGATAGGAAAAAATAGATATTAAAAAAATGTTTGGAAGAATATCTTCATTAATTTGTATATGATAAAAAACACAATGGGTCAAATGGCCACCTCTAGATGAATGATGGTATAACACTTCCTTCCATACTGCAACAAAAATGACAGCATTTATGGAACTTTATGGATATCATACACCATCCATCACATCATCTTTAAGAGAAAATTCTAAGGTTCAATCAGTGGAAGATCACATCAAGCATCAATAAAAATTTATCCATCTTTTAAAGGATAACCTCACTCAATTTCAAAATCGAATGAAATAATAGGTAGATCAACATCACAGTGAAAGAAGTTTTGATGTAGGTGACTAGGTTATTTTATTGCTAAAATCATACAAACAAATGTCCCTCAAGCATGCTAAGAAGGATAATAAATTATCACCCAAGTACTATGGTCCTTACAAGGTTTTGCAAAAGATTGGTACTATGGAATAAAAATTGGAGTTACCTGCATCTTCTCAATTATACCCAATTTTCTATGTTTCATGCTTAAATAAGGTTATAAGCGACAAACTCACAGTTCAAACCGTATTTCCAGAACTTGACAAAGAAGTAAAAATCATAGTGGAGCCTTAAGAAATCACGGAGATAAGAACCTGACAACTATGTAATTGATCAATTTCAGAGTTTCTCATTAAGTAGAAGAGCTTATCCACTAAAGATTCCACATGGGAGGATGATAATTTTATATAGAAGCATCCAAAACTACTAAAGCATTGAGGTCAACACTTTTCTGAAGGAGAGGGGCATGTTAGATTCCTATAATACTAGTGTAGCCTCATTGTTGTTGTTAGTGTATCCCCTATTATTATTGTTGTTCCCATGTAATCCCCATATTGTTATTATTGTGCCATTACATTATTATCGTTATGTAGGCTCTGATTATATTGGGACCTCTTAGACTCCTATATATACAAAGGAGGCCTTGTCATTTGTATCATCCAAGAATTGTTCATTTATTTAATGTAAAGGATGTTTCCCCCTCAATGAGGATAATTTTTAGGTCGTTGATCTATCTTTTCTGTGATTTAGTTACATAACACCTTGGGGTCTTGGAACCACTTCCCATACATCATTATAAATGATGGACTCATATTATTTCTTCATTGCATCTTTTCACGCTTGAGCCTTCACACCTTCTTCAAAAGTGCATGGTTTATATTGAATAATGTTGCTCATGGCTAGAACATATCCTTGGAATTGGCATGGTTTCTTGCTTTCTCTAAAGGTTCCTTTGGGAGTAGCATGTTTATTAGCATCTTAAAATGTGTCACGAAGCCATTAAGGTCTCCTTCTAGCACATGGAGAAGGATCTAAGGAGTTCATGGGATCCATGGGTTCATCAATAAGATCTAACTTAGGCTTGGGATCTTCTTATGCATCCAAGGAATCATCTTGTCTTTCAGCATTAGTAGGAGGAGTGTTTATGGATTTTCAAAGAGATGCATCTTTATAAAATGTTATATCTCTACTAAACTCTATAGTTCTTTTTCCAGGCACATATATTTAGTAAGATTTAGATTTTTCACAATAACCAATAATAATATCTTTCTTACATGAAGCTTCCAACTTTGTACTCTTTTCCTTAGACATAAGAAAGTAGAGAGGGCAGTCAAAGATCTTTAAGTACCCATTATGTTATGGGATATATGGTACGGTGTTCTTTATTGTTTCCAGCTTCCTTGCACAAGTATTGAGCTCTTGTCCACTTCATTTCCACTAAAGTCATGGTTTGGATCAACATATTCCTCAATCTTGACACAAAGGACTTAGTTATCACATTCATCAAATGTACTTGTTGATTCCATAATAAGAGTAAGAGAATTAATAGAAAAGCAAATAAACATACTTAAAGTATAACTAGCTATGAGGCAAGTATTTCTTTCTTTTCTAGATGTGAGAGAGGCTCCTTCATTATCCTTGCATCAAATTCCTCTTGGATTTTACACTTCCTACACTATTCTTCACCTTACTAATCTTCAAGATCTTCTTTTCTTGATTGTATCATCATCAAGAAGTTAGTGAAAGAATAACTCAAATGATCATACAAGAAGAATACCAATGATCTATAATGATAAATCGAAACAAGAGAAGTCACCCAAAGAAACAACATAGGACTTGGATATATATATTATATATATATATATATATATATATATATATATATATATATATATATATATATTAAATATATATATATATATAATATATATATATATATATATATTATATAATATAGATAGATAAGGGGGTAGAAGGAAATTGTTAGCTCCCTCTTCATCTAGGCTCTATACTGCCATCCATCAGTCATATGTCATTGGTAGAAGAAATGCATCTTCTTGAACACAAATTGACAAAATACATCATAATCCACTTTAATATAAAGCATTTTGGCAACCATATTTCTCACATGAGGTAATGTTTTATAGTGAAGATGAGTGAACTTTCAGTGCCACAATTTATATTTATTATTACATGTCATAAATAAATGCATTGATAAGTATTCCATTGATTTTATAAAAATATTCAAACCTTGATCCTAGAGTGAAGGCATGTAAAAATAATTATACATATTGACTTCATTTCCTACAATGACATTATTTATACTCCATCTTTGATCACTTCAAAAGAGGTTAGTTTAGAAAAATATCATTCCATCTTTTGCAAAAGTCATGATTCTTACATACAACCACTATTGTTAGTAAACTATAATATCAAAATTACCAAAATCCATATGATTATGACCTTTATCATATAATGTGTGAGTGCCAAAATACCCTATATTCATAATTAGTTTTATATTAGTGATTCTTTCATAACCTTCTATGCATTATACTTCTTTTCAAGACCACTTTTTTTTGTTTATGCACATGCATAAACATAAGTAAAACTGGTCATTACTTTTGCATTCATCAACAAGTACCAAAACCAAAACTAGTAAACACATGCAACACATTAATTACTATTTTCAAAGTTAATATTATATCTCGGGTTCCTTGAAATCTTGGAAGAATGGTAGCAGTGAAATTTCAATAGTAAAATTTTAGCAGTATATTTCAACAGAAAATGGGTTGGATATAGAGTGGAAAAAACTTGGTATTTCAATAGAAAATGGGTTATAATAGAGTGGAAGGAAAGAGGTATTTTAGTAGAAAATGGGATGTAAATAGATTGGAAAACATGAGATATTTTATTAGAAAATGGGTTGTAAATGGAACAGACAACAAGATATATTTTAGTAGGAAGAGAGTTCGAAATGGAGCTTGTCTTCACCAAAGCTCTGATACCATGTTGAAATTCTGATGTTCGATGTTGTAACAATCACTTATTATAAAGGTTATTTATGATGAAATATTATATAAGTAATTGTAAATAGAACATAAATCAAACACACAATAGAAGACAACCAAGAATACAATGAGACATAGAGAATTTAGGTCTAATGACCAAGGAAAAACCCACAAGGGGAAACCCCAACTAAATTATTCTTCTATTAGAAATCCATTGTTTAACATAGATACAAAGTATAATGAGAGAATAAGAGAAAGAGTAAGTTCACCTAAATATGAACAGGTTGTAGCATGAATGTCATTCGTAGAAGTAACAAATGCATAGACTGAATCAACCTTCCCTTCAACTAAATCAAAACTGAAGAAATGAAGCACTGAATCAACCTTGGCTCACCAAGTTCCACTCTTACTCTTCAAGGCTCTCTCTCTCTCTCTCTAGAATCTCTATCTCTCTCTTTCTCATGTTCAGAATCTCCTTTCAAAATGCCTAAGTAGTGAGGGGAGAAATAATGAGGCACATATATATAGGAGGAGTAATGAATCCATGCCATAAAAGAGGAGTAACTCGCATTCCTTAAGGAGTGTAACTCATACCCATTTAGGAAATGTAGCTCATGCCATTAAGGAGGTACACATGCCTTTGTAACTTATTATTTTACGAGAGATGTAACATATGCATTAAAGAGTGCATAAGAGAAATATTTTACAGCATGTTTTAATTGAGTGTAAGAGAATATTTTATGACGTGCTTTAATGAGTGTAAGAGAGTATAAGAGCATTAATGAGAGTGTAAGAGGAATATTCCATGCCAATAATGAGAGTGTAAGAAAACAATTTTGAGAGCCATGATTGAGTGACTTGAATTTCTTTTTAATAATAATATAATAGTATCATAAGAATAAAAGGAATATTGATGATAACATTGATGATTAAGTCAAAACTGAAGTAATAGGATTGATTAATGATCAGAAGGGATTTTTCATTGACAATATTTGATTACCAATTGATGCAAGGTGACTTACTATTTTTGGAAATTTTATTTATAGACTTTATATTTTTAGACTTTTTAATTTTAGAAATTCTATTTTTAGAAATTCATCCTTGAGCTACCAAATTTTCAACATGTATGTTTGATAAAGCACATAGAAAATTCATTTCAATTTTTTTTTCTATATTTTCTTTGCCTATTACATGAGAAACAAGCCAATTGAAATCCTTAAGCATTTTCTTGGACAAATAAATATCTAGCAGAGAAAGATATGATGGAACCTCAGAAGTTGGAGAAATGAATTCTTGCACAATGTCAATCTCACCTTCCTCTCTCTTCAGGAAGTTATTTGCATCATACAATTCTAAACACTTATTCAATTAAGATAACTTGAGTAACCATATGAATGCCTTGGGATTCTGTATAACCTTAGTTTCTCCTAGATTTATTCTTCTCGTTCTTAAATTAATTTTTTTTTCACTAAGATAAATAATTTCTTTGAAATCAAAGACCTTCAGAACACACTCATATTTCGCTAGTTCGATACTCCAAATCTTGTTTCTTGTTTTCTCTTTCATTGATAGGTTAAAATATCACTCATACATTATCGACTTGTCAAAGCTATCATTAATATCAATAAGTGAGCTAATTGTGTCACTGCAAAAAGCCTCTTTCCTTTGTCTGCTACCCATTTTTTCTTCGTAGTAAAAAATGCTCTATAAATGAATGACATTTTCAATTCTTGTTTAACTTTACAATTAATAACTCTCTTCACGATAAAAAACTAAACTATTACTCATGGGAAGATTGTTACACATGACATTCTGAATAAATAACAATTAAAGATACCAAAAGACAATGTTTACAAAAATTAATGGAAAAATACTCTGAAATTCCAGAAGAATTCTATCATTTACTCTACACTTTTCTCCCACTTCAATTAGATCATTGATATGCATGTCATAAGAATAAAAAGTTTTTGATATACAATAGAGGTGTTGTCTACCTAGGTGACACATGTTTTTGCACAACAAAAAATCACAGGAATATAGATTTTTTTTCCAACAAAAATATATTAGTATGAGGGTTCAAATCATGTTTTTGATAGTGGAAATGGGTTCAACATCATAAAATACCATGTCAAAACCCAAGGTCTTCAAAGTTGAAAAATGTAACTTAGGGTTACAAATAATTTCTGCCAAATTTTATTAAGAACATGCCGGAAATTCCATTTCTTTTCCAAATAAATTTAAAGTCATTAGACTATGCCTATGATCATGGAAGTTAGTTGAAAACTATCAATAATAGATATAAATAGTAAACTTTGTAAGGAAATTCACAAATAAATATTATTCATATAGGTATTCAGTTAGTTTTTGTGACAAATTGACTTGACAATTGGTCCCCACTACTATGTAAAAATGAACCAAATTTGATTTATGAATGACTTGACAAAATGTTTTGAACATTATGACAAAAATATAATTGTTAATACATGTTCGAGCCAGCTAGATGGAGTCACATACATTCCCCTACACATTCCTTTCACATACCTATCTCCTGCACAACTTCACATGCAGTATCGATGCAGCGGAGACCTTATTTTGCACAGACAAATTTCATTTTAAAATATTCCTTTATTTTTTTATAGATTTATCTACATGGAGGAGTAGTTGCTACCACCTATGAATCAAATTCCTACGTCAAGCCTTTAAATATTTATCTCTGCAAAAGAGCAATTTCATAGAGCCATGAATTTGTGTGAAATGAAAGATATGCAGAGAATGGGGTTTAATAGGAACATTGCGGAAAAATCAATTTGTAAACTAGAAATAATGAATAGTTTGTGAATTAAAAACAATTTAGTTATGTGGAAGAGCAATTGCATACACCTATGAATCAAATGCATACCTCAAGATTGTAAATATTTAGCTATGTGAAAGAGTAGTTGCATAGAGCTGTGAATATATGCAGAGTGAAAGATGTGGGGAGGAAAGGGTGCATAAGGTACTTTATTTTATAGATGTGAAATTAATTTAATTATTGGAATAAAAAACTTTAATTCATAATGTAGAAGGTACAACTGGAAAAATCAATTTGTAAACTAGAAATAACAAATATTTTATGAATTGAATGCTTATTATTATTATGCAATAATATAGTAAGTTTGTTTTTAATGCATGAGCACAAGTACTGTTATGTGACAGAACATATGTTTGCAACAAAGACAAGAAACATTGATACATTGTGTGCATTAGTATATTAAATAAAGAGGTGTGTGTTGAGCTAATTTGTTGACTAAATTAACACAAGTATTTAATTATCAATCCGCGTTTGTAAAACTTGGAGGCAAATCCACAATATATGGACATCAGATATAATCAAACTTGAAAGACAAGTTTTCAAAAACTAAAGAAGTGCATATTACAAATATAGCCTACACTAACAATTCCAATTCACCTTGCAATGAAGGAAAGCTGAAATGGCTCTTAACTTAAGAGGTCCAATTCTTCCTCAATTATTACTTTATGAATAGAAATTAAAAGCCATGAACTCTCAATAGCTTAAGATGGACAAATCATCAATGAAGGGAGGATCTTAAATTAAGAGACCTTTGGTATTTCCCATCATAATTAATTCACCATAATGCTATCAATTGAGGATTGACAATACATAAGAAAAACTGTTTGCATGTAATCAAGGAAAAACCTAGTTTCAATCTACCAATTTAACAGAAGGAGTGTTCAACTTGAACACCTTGTTGTTCCATCTTACTAAAGTGATGAACAAACTAAGATTCAATAAAATAAATCATCACACATCAACCATAAACCAATCTGAAGCAAAGCACATAAACAAGTTATAAGATAACCAAATTATGGAAAATTAAACTAGTCTAACAAAGAAGTGTACTTAGCTTGGAGTGTGGGCCCTCCACCCTTGCTTTGAACACTTGAAGGTTGATATCAGAAGCTGAAACTTCAGTGAGACATCTACATTATTGAACAAAAAAATAACAGTAGAACAGGTTCTTTAAATTCGCTTCAAACTCCAAAGTGTCTCAACATAAAATTATATAAAAGTTACACACATAAGCCATCAAAGTCTTGGCTTTAAATAGAGATTTTGTGAAACAAACTAATCTATAATCTTTCTAACAATCATATCTACTCATATCCACCTATCTAAGCTGAATTCATTCAATCCTTCCAAAGAAATATGGAAAATACCATGAAATCACAAAACTGCCCTATTTCCTAGGGATTTTCTGGGTGACTAGTCATGTTTGACCAGCCTTGACCGAGCCTAATAAAGCTTGTTTTGACCAAACCAAGTGGAATTAGTTCAGTCCTAGTTCTCAAGCTTTCCATTCATGCATCCAGCTCGAGGCCAAGTGTCTTGCAAATATGTCATCCACATAACTATTACTGGAATTTCTGATTGTGTCCAAAATTGCACTTGAAACTCAATTTTAATAAAAACATTTAGAAATTGCAAAATTAAAATTAAATACCTGAATATGCATAAAATACATAAAAATGAGATGGATGTGATGGAAAATGGATGGAAAATTTAAGGATTAAGTAAGTTTCCTTAAGCAAAAATAGACTAAAACAGAGGGCCAACATCTCCCCCTTGCTGATCTTTAAGCATGTCCTCATGATTGTTTCTTCCTTTTGACCTTTTTTTTTTCTATATGCTGATTGGTCTGCTGATGTACCTGTGGCTCCGACCCTTGAATATGAATCTTTCTCTTGAGCTACCTGTAAAAGGATATCTATGCCTTCATGTACTTTTTCTCCTTGTAGATGACATTCTTTATTTTTTCTCCTTTCCTTTCTTCTGTTAATTCAATTGGAGCACATCTAAGGATTAATAGAATTATTTGTCTTGTGAATCATGTCCATTACCATATTGTTGGAGATGTATCTAAAAGTTTTCTTTGATTTTGAAAGAGGATAGTACTTCCTTTCATCTGAACCATGCAACCCATTCCTTTGTAATTTTCCTTTCTTAATGCCCAATAACCAAAACCACTATTTTTGTCCAATTTATGATATTGATAGGACATGAATTTTAAAGTAATGATCATTTAATTCTAGTAATGCCAGTGAATTTGAAACTTAAAGTTACATTGTACAAGTAGCAGCAAACTTTTTTAACCATTTTCTTATAAACTACAAACTGGGTTTCTTTGAAATTTTGCAAAAATATTTCTACCACTCCATTGCTTCTCTTCACCAAAAATTGGAATTACCCTCATCACATATTTTGAGAAAAAGGCGAATTCGCTATAGGTGACATTTCTTGATTCCTTCAAAAATGAAAGTTCTTTTGGCTTAAACTTTTATGGGTTTATTCATCTTATATTAATGCATCTTCCCTCAAACTTTCGCATCAAATGGATATATGGTTTAAAAGTAATCAACAATTTTTGAAAATACAACTATTTGCTTACCAAGCTTGTAATATTGCTAAAAATTTTGAACTAGAATGTTGATTTGCTGGACTGATATGTAAATTTCGACCACTACTGAATACCCATGAAGATGAGGAGAAATTCCTAAACTTGTAATGCCAAATTTCTTAGCCGAGACACTACCTCTGTTTTTGTTGCTTGTGGAGAGAAGCCTTTGTTCTAATGCTTTGAAAACACCTTTCTAGAAAATACCTTGTCAAAATACCTCTGAGAACAATCTTCTGATTGCTACCATATTTATAACCTTCTCTGCCTTCAATTTTTTTAGAATCAACACCATACTTTCTTTTTCAGAAATCAAATTCAAGAAATCAATAGACAATTTCTTCAAATTGACCTTCTTTGTATTTTTCTGCAAATAATATCAAAACAAGGTCCTTTATTTTTTTTTTTAAATCTGAGTGAAGAAAAAATCTAACTTCTGAAAGATTATAAAAGTATCTCCACTGTCAAAATAAAATATTTCATCGTTTTGCAAAATCGTGCTTTACCTTCTTGAAAACTCTCCATGTTTCAACAAAATTGCGTACTCTGTATACAACTGAAGTTTACTACATTTTCATATGCAAACAATTGATAAATATGCACAAGGAAATCATTTTGGATACCTGGTCTTGAATTTACTGCAAGAAAACTTGTAGAAATTTTTGGAAAATGGTTATTTTTCTCTGTTAAACAAAACATTTCCAAAAAATCTTCTTTCCAGATTTCAAAATTTACAGGTGGTAGCATGTGGCAACATATAGAATTGGGAATCTCGATGTCTCCATCCCCAAAAGGTCCGTGTTGCTGGCTGCTATTCTCAGGCATCTCGTCTTCTTCAGAGGATGATTGAAAACAATAATAATTAATAACTCTCAGTTCATTCAGAATAACTCTCATTTCATGAATAACAATAACAATCAATTGCTTAAATGTAAACATGAAAGAACTCTCAGTTCATAAATTCATGCTCGTTTTTTTTTAAATCCTTTACTGTGCATCGTATTAAGATTTGATTATCGATCACACTGCTTGATCATAGAAACATATGTACAGGTGTAGTTGTAAAATGAATTGACTGTTTGTTTCACAAAGATTACGTGTTTCAATCCTACTCAAATTCCTTAATCATGCAACCAATATTTATGAATAGACTCTTACAAACACTATGTGTTTCACAAAGACTTGTGCAATGGACCTCTTAGCTGCTCTCCATATTACCCTTATCTCATTCAATCTACATTTTGAATGCCTCATCTTGTTGACTGGTGGCAAAAATAGAGAAAAAGTCATTAAATGATAGGTAGTCTTTAGCAAAAGTTCGGCGACTGGGATCACGAAATTTCCTCTGCGATCCTCATCAAAATAGAAGCAAATCAGATCTTAGCTTACCTAAAGTTTCCCACAAGATTTCTGGCAACTAACTTGCACTTCCTCCGTTGGCTTACCATGTTTATCTCTCCACGGCTTCAGTGCTCTTTTTCTACCCTACCTTCGCTGTCAAAACGTTTTACTTCCATCAACTGTTGGCCAATGGCATCTACCGCCTTTTCTGAGCCTCAAATGGCTGTGATGGCAAAGAAATTTATGGTTCTGAGCTTCAACAATGGAGGATCTCTTCTCTGTTGAACGCACAGGGTTTATTTTTGTTGTTTCAAAAATGTTTTAACTATTTTTTTCTTGTCCTCTGACTAGAATGGAACGTGGGTTATTTCCTCTGACTTTTCCGTATTACATAGCATCAAACGTTCATTGCATTATAACTCAGGTTGATTCATTTTTTCCTTGCCTATATATCTTATGATTCATGGCTGTCCTCCAATCCGTTGTGGGTGTCTTGCAACCAACCCGCAATACCATCGTATTTCTTTCTGAGTACTGGTTTATTTTTGTTATGCATTGGTTTGATTTCCATGTTAATTGCATAACAAAAATAAACTCCATAATACTAATGTTCATTTCCTACGGCTGTCCCTTCAAACATTATCACTTAAGTTTGCATTGTATTGCCATTATATTGGTTCTCGTTTACTATTATGACTTCACCTTATTGCATCATAACCTTATGCCATATCCTTATGTGCCATGATAAGGTTTAATTGTTTTGATTTGTATTCTTTGCAATATGTGCATCTCTTATATCTCCTATGTTGTTTTAATATATCATTTTAATTTTAAAATGACCATTTAGGTCCTGTTTAAAATTATTTCCATGATTCTAGTTGCTTGGTTTGTTTGTGCAGGCTTCATTGCATTTTTTAATCTCTTTTGCTTTGAGGAAAAATACTTAGGGTTATGGAATGAAATATAAGATGTACATATGTACATTGGAATGTAGAATATAGGATAATGGGTATAAAATAATGGATATAGGATGAAGGTAATGTAATGAATATGCATTTAGGTACTAATCTCAATTTTAACAAAGTCTAAAAATTTCTACAAAAATTTGAATTTACAAGAGCAAAATTGTGCACTTACTATACTTGTACTTCCCTGATAGTATTGGACGAATGCTGCTGTTCTTTAACAATATTGGATGAAGTTGTCTTGATCGAATATCGTAGATATATAGAAACATAGAGCTTATTTATGCTTCCTGTTCTACGTTCTTCATTGATTCTGGTCCATTGATTGTTGATGCCGTTTAGGTCCCTCTGCAATTGATTCATAATAACTCAGGTCCCTTTTCTCATGTACATTTTTATGCAATATATACATGTTTTTGCTAACATTTCAGGTCCCAACTGCTATTGATTTCAAAAATATTTGAGGTCCCAACCGCGAAAAATACAAGTTCTATCATCAATTCAGCTGCACAATTAAGTTTCTTTTGTGACCTTCGCCCTTGCTGATGGGAAGACTTGTCCTCAAGTCTTGTTTATTTTCAAGGATGATTCCTAGAAAATCAAATTGAATAAATGGTAAAATAAAATAGAGAATTCATATTGGCCAATCTTGTTGGTTTTCCTATATGAATTCGAGTTTGTATTGTGCCACTTTCGTGGATTTTAAAAACCAAACTCCTTTATTATTTTTAATTTTTTTCTATTTTTTTCTTTTCTAAATGGAGGTGGGGTGTAATAGAGCAGGAAGTATGAAAAGCTTATGAGAATAGGCTATATTGAAGTAATGATTTAGTAGTAAATGGATAGATAATCAGTCTAGACTTCAACATGCATGGTCGCGGAGCTTAACATACAATATGTATGATGGATGAAATCATGAACAGTTTGGCTTATGAAAGGCTTCATTGTGACTTGACTTTACAAAAATTGACTGCTTCTTTTGATGATTATCTTCATGTGTTTTTGCCTCGATCTTGATCATGTTGTAGGGTTTGTTGATGTTGTTGGTCAGCATCTAAGAGCAAGCTTCAAGAGTTTGAGTTTCATTGGATGAAATCAACATTAGGTGAATTTTCATTTTGCTTTGACTTGAACATCTGTATTCATATTCTGAAATATGAATTTAAATTTGACTTTGAAAATTACTTCATCTATGGAGTTCACTCCTTCATTCTTCCTATGACCTGCAAAATCATAGCACTTGCCTGCAATATAATATTAGATGATGGAGGAAGAGAGGTTTATAGTCTCTCTTCTTCCAATATATATGTAAATCATTACAAGAATTTCCTAGAAAACAAGTCCAAAGATGATATACAAACAAATTGCATTTATTTACCCCTTGAGGAATAGTGGTCAGCCTAGACCTCCTAGTGGTATTTTGTTTACAAAATATTCGTTTTATATCCAAGTAGAGTGATTCCAAAGCCAATTTGAAGTGAATTGATATTTCTACCTCCAATATAAATAGGTTTTCAAAATTTTTTAAAATGATATGGTAAAAATTATAAGGAGTGCCATGTTTGATAGAGCTTCTTGTTAATTTTTAACTAGACCAACAATCATTGTTGGAAGTGTAACTTCATCGATAAAGATCGGATCAATGTGAATCCACTTGGATATTAAAGTAGATTCATTTTTGTATTTCCATTAGAAACAGGTTTTAAAAATTCTTAGGCTTGATATCACAAAATTGGTGATGAACAGACCTAGGAGGCAGAGTTTTGCTATGCTGGTTTGAAGACATGCAATCATTAATAGGCATATCTTCTTTGTTTGACCTCCAAATGGGATGATTCAAATTGTGTCTTAAATTAGACTTGAATATATATCTCCCATAGGTTTTGAAAAGAAGATAATTTGATATGTCAAATATGCCAATGAACAATCAAGACCTAGAATTGTCACCAAGCAGACTTTTCGACAAGCAGTTAGTATTTCAAGAATAACTTTTTCATATGATACCTGATTGAAGTGATTCAAATTTCTTTGGAAACTAGATTCCAAGGGCTATCGTCCCTATTAATTTCAGATATTTGTTTTTTTCATTAGACACCTCAAATATTGTTTGCACTAACTCTGTCCTCAACATTGCACTTGAGACCTAGTTTTGATTTTGATCACATTTTTATTTGTGATATAAATTGAAACCTCAAAATGGATTCCAAAACTATATTTCAAGAGATATGTAAAAAAAACCATGATTTTAGAATGATCCTATATGGTTACTCAAAATAGGCTTATTCTTACTGCATTTTTCCATGTAGTCCTTTCAAATGAATATTGAACAATGATTTGAAGAAATAGTTTGAAACAAATTTATTATGGAACTCTTATTGTGAATTCATTCTACTTGTTTATTTATTCTATTCTATCCTATTCTATTCTAGAAAAATAATTCATTCTCTCAAGTATAAGAGAATTTCCAATGCATCCATTTTCGTAACAAGATCATAAGTAAACTCATATCCAAATTTGAAAAATATACTTTAATGAATTTTTGGACATGAAAATTTATCTGATCATAAATATTTAATGAGAAATAATGTTTAAGAATGGAGTAGTGTTGTGAGCTAATGAATAGTTGAAACGAAGTTTTATGATGATCTTTGTCTGCTTGATTCTCATTAATTGTCATAGCACAAAACTCTTCTTGTGGTACTTGTTCAAAATCTTGTATGCATAAGGAATCGTGTGATATTCGTGCTAGAAATTCTTCAATTTTTCGCTCTAATGTTTGATCTTCATTGCTTGTGATCCATGACTCATTCACCTCCTCACAAATATAGCTAGAAGAAAGTTCTAGATTCTCTTCCTGTGGATCATCTTCATGGATGTTTTGTTGCTCTTCTATCCTTTGAGATAAAGATTCATCCCTAGTGAGCATTCTAGATTGAGGACAAGCACTTGCGAATAGTTTTGTGGTGGCATACCCCCCTCCTCTAAATGATTTATTTAACATCATTTTTTAGATCTTGTCATGCAAATGGATTTTGTAGTTTTTTGTTTTAATTTTTTTTTGTTGTTGGGGGTTTTGTTTTGGGAAATCTACTTCTAGTATCTCTATTTCTAGGCATAAAGAAACACAATTAAGAGAAATGTATACTAACTAAACTTTTAGTGTTTTTGTTTATCTTCTATTTGACTATGCTAATAATTGCCTCCCCGGCAATGGCGCCAAGATGTTGAGCTAATTTATTGACTAAATTAACACAAGTATTTAATTATCAATCCGGGTTTGTAAAACTTGGAGGCAAATCCACAGTATATGGACATCAGGTATAATCAAACTTGAAAGACAATTTTTTAAAAACTAAATAAGTTCATATTACAAATATAGCCTACACTAACAATTCCAATTCACCTTGCAATGAAGGAAAACTAAAATGGCTCTTAAGAGGTCCAATTCTTCCTCAATTATTACTTGATGAATAGAAATTAGAAACCATGAACTCTCAATAGCTTAAGATGGACAAATCATTAATGAAGGGAGGCTCTTAAATTAAGAGACCTTTGGTATTTCCCATCATAATTAATTCACCTTAATTCTAGCAATTGAAGACTGAAAATACATAAGAAAAACTGTTTGCATGTAATCAAGGAAAAACCTAGTTTCAATCCACCAATTTAATAGGAGTGTTCAACCTGAACACCTTGTTATTCCATCTTACTAAAGTGATGAAAAAAATAAGATTGAGTAAAATAACTCATTACACATCAACCATAAACCAATCTGAAGCAAAGCACATAAACAACTTCTAAGATAATCAAATTATGGAAAATTAAACTAGTCTAACAAAGAAGTGTACTTAGCTTCGAGTGGGGGCCTTCCACCCTTGCTTTGCACACTTGAAGGTTGATATTAGAAGCTGAAACTTCAGCCACGCATCCACATTATTGAACAACAAAATAACAGTATAACATGTTCTTCAAATTAGCTTCAAACTCCAAAGTGTCTCAGCATAAAATTATATAAAAGTTACACACATAAGCCATCAAAGTCTTGACTTCAAATAGAGGTTTTGTGAAACAAACTGATCTATAATATTTCTAACAATCATATCTATTCATATCCACCTATCTAAGTTGAATTCATTCAATCCATCCCAAGAAATATGGACAATCCCATGAAATCACAAAACTGCCCCATTTCCTAGGGATTTTCTAGGTGACTAGTCATGTTTGACCAGCCTTGACCGGGCCTAATAAAGCTTGTTTTGACCGAACCAAGTGGAATTAGTTCAGTCCTAGTTCCAAAGCTTTCCATTCATGCATCCAACTCAAGCCCAAGTGTCCTAAAGATATGTCATCCACATAGCTATTACTGGAATTTCCGATTCTGTCCAAAATTGCACTTGAAACTCAATTTTCATAAAAACTTCTAGAAATTGCAAAATTCAAATTAAATACCTGAAAATGCATAAAATACATAAAAATGAGATGGATGTGATGGAAAATGGATGGAAAATATAAGGATTAAGTAAGTTTCCTTAAGCAAAAATAGACCAAAACTGAGGGCCAACAGTGTGCACACATATTCGGTAATTGCATGTCAAAAGCACTAATATTTACCAGGAAGGGTGTTTTTTGTTAATAAGGAACATATATCATAACGATAAAAATATGAATGACAAATTTATCTTTGAAAAAATTTCTTTTTAACATGTTTCAGATGCAAAAAATAATAGGTAGTGATTTTTAGGGAAACTGATTAGAAAGCATTTGAAATCGCTACTATTGTGAGTGAAAATTCCATTTATATTAGAATTCATTCGAAATAATAAAAAAAAAACGGCTTCGAGTAAACTTCACAACTCAAGGAACATAAAATAACACTTTATACATCCATATAAAATATGCGAATTAACTAGCCATCATTTGCAATGTATCCAAACCAAACATTAGGTACTTTCATTGTAAGCCCCACACAAGGAAAAAACCTTATGTTTCTAGTGCTCAAATTTTAACCTCTAATAACATCCTCTTTCTATGAAATACAATAATATCAAATGCATACACACATATGAAACATTGCAATGAAAAAGTTTATGTTCCTTGTTCCACACTTCTGTTTTCCTACAATTGTTACTATTAACCATGTCAAAATTGTTACACATGAAATTCTCAATAATTAGAAATTGGACATACTAAAGCTAATCACCATCACATGCATCTTCTTTGCACATTTCCATTGCTTTAATATCACAGTTATACGTGTCATAATAAACATTAATTTACCATATAAAATAATTTCGAACTACTTGTGATCACGACAATCAATGAAGAAACTATGAAATGCAAATAGAAAATGACCAAAGCTAAATCAGTTTAAAATATGGAAGTATTGTAGATATTCTGTGTTTCTGCACTACTGCTAACAACTATGAACTAATAGAGATGCCATTGAGACACTATTGAAGCCAAGGATGTCATTTTATTTAACCCCAACTTCGAAGATAACTGTTTATGTACGGAAACAAAATTTCACACAATACTCCCAACTTTTAAATGTGTTTGCAAAGAGAAAAATTACGTGGTCCATTATTCGAAATACATAATTGATTATAAAAGGTTCCTATTGATATGAGCAAATAACTTCTTTCCTTTCTCCACCAATGATTTCAAATTCTTGTCGACTCGCTTCCGTATAGATCACAGTTTGTTATGTCTTTTTCTTCCGACATATGTCACATAATCTCTATATTAGAGATAAAGATGACATCCATATATTTCTATCATCCTAATGTTTGTCTATTCATTAGTATTTAATTAAAAAATGTAATAAGAAATAATTCATGTGCAAAAGAAATTTTTTGATGGGAAATTTATGTGTAAGACTGCAACAATGCAAATGAAATATATAACAAATGGGAAAATGTTACACATTCCTCTATTCAACAAACGTAATCAAAATGAAATGAGTTATTTGTATCACTACAAATATTTTTTTTCCTCGCTATACTAGCTATATGAAATCCTTGCAGACTTGTTTCCATAGAAATCACCACCTACTACTATTTTATGTCTAAAACATGCTACGGAGATAAAGTTGTGGTTCATATTTTTTATCATCCTGATGTCGGCCCTCTGATTTATAGAAAACACCGTTGTAGGTAAATACTAGTCCTCTCAACATTAAATTCATCAACTGTGCAGTTGTGCATGTCTTAGTTAATGTATCAATGCATAAATGAAACAAGAAAACCACACAAGCATTAAAATATCAAATCTAGAAGCATGATTTTTAAAGCATTAAAATATTAATACTAATATATAATTTCAAAATAACAAAAAAACATATATGTGGGACTACAAAGGAAATCCATTGTGCAGACCTCTACACTCAGCACAATCTAATAATAATAAAATAAATAAACATTGGTCTTGTGCCAAAGTGCAAATGAAGTTTTCAAGGTTTCATTGTGCATACCTCCACAGTTTGCACAATCTACTAATAAGAAAAATGGTACACATAGGCAACCATAATAATAAATGCAATGGGTTATATTTTACGTGTACTAACTCCAAAATATTTTAAATGCATTATATTTAAAATATCCTTCTGCACATACTTCATTTCACCCATATTCACAGCTCTATGCAACGTTTCTTCTACACAACTACATCTATAAAAGTTTGAAATGGAAAACAATTTAAAATTCATTCCATATCTATGGAATTAACTCGTCTTTACACCACTATTCTCCCACACATACCTCGTCATCTGCATATCTCATCACCATACCTCGAACATTGTTTTACCACATACACCTCGTCCTCCACAAATCCCTATTCTGCATATATTCACAACTCTATGCAACTCGTCACAACTAGATTTTTAAAAGTTTTAAATAGAAAAGAGTTTAAAATTAATTCTATCTTTGCACCCCCATTATCTAGTACATGCTCCTTTCTTTGCACAGTAAAAGCTTCACAAAAACAAACATGGAGGCATTTCATACATTGTTTAGTTTTGCACACATAGACCAAAATTTTGATGACACAAATTGCTACTTAATTGACTCACTCCTAGTATAGTTTGCATATTTGTTTTACTGCACAACACTTCTTCCTTGCACAGATTGAAAACATTGTTTATTTAATATTTGATAATACGAGTAGCTTATATAGTTCAACAGTTACAATAATTGTTACAACAAGAACATTTGTAGCCCAACCGTTAGAGTAATACAAAATTTTATACCATCCGAGCTTTTTATACCGTACATTTGTATCACATCTATATTCCATTTACGTTCATGAGATGAGAATTTTCTCTCCTCGGATACACTTCAGTCAATGTATCAATGCATAGATGGAATGAGAAAACCATAAAAGCATTAAAATATCAAATCTAGAAGCATGATTTTCAAAGCATTAAAATATTAATATTAACATGTAATTTCAAAATAACACAAATGTATATGTGCATGAGTGCAAAGGAAATCCATTTTGCGGAAGAAGCTTTCAATATTTCATTTTGTGGGCCTCCAAACTCCACATAATCTACTAATAATAAAAAAAATGACCACTAGTCTTGTGCTAGAGTGTGAACAAAGCTTTCAAGTTTTCATTGTCCAAACCACCACAATCCACACAATCTACTAATAAAATATAAAATGGTATACAAAGGTAACCATAATAATGAATGTGGAAGGTCAGATTGCATGTATGTGATGAGCCTTGGTGTTGCAACAAGAACGCTGCAACTCGCAAGGCTACTGACTTTAATTGTCAACCGGGGGTTTGTACAAACATAAGAGGTATCGACACTATATGTGTGGCATACAATGTGTCCTTCATTTTCTATCATGATGTAATTGAGTGCATGTATTGAAGTCAAATCCTAAACTAATTGCAAAAAAGGAAATGTTCAAAATGGAACCTTAACCTATTGCAAGAAAGAAAGTACAAGGAAAAAAATTGAAATCAAATGCTAAAACACACCATTTTCTAACTAACTGCCAAGAAACTATGATTTGCAATAATGCTAAATTATCATGGACCAATTGCTACTATCTAAGAATGGAAGTAAGAAGTATCAAACATCACTAATGTGCAAGCAAAGGGATTGAAATAAATCTGTTTTTGTCTTTTTGTCTTTTCATGCAAAATCAAGTATGTAAACTAATTTCCTTTGGTGATGTGGCAAGTAAATTTAAGGATGTTGAAGGTTGGATGGAAGGGTTAGGAGATGGTTTTATGGTGTGGGAGACCCTTTGGAGGCTTTTAGTGATTTCCTAAAGGTTTTCCATCAATTCGGCCTCAAAACATGTCGTTTCAGGAAAACCTACAAGATGTACTAGAAACCTACAGGATGATCCTGTAGGAATTATAGGAAACATACAGGATACAGCCGAGAGAAAAATGTGAGATGTTGGAGGTGATGGGAGGCTTAGGAAAGGTGTTTTATGGGTGGAATGGAGTGGAAAAATTCCTAATATCACTCAAAACTCAAAACCAAAGTCGGGAGATGGATGGATTCACTCAAAAAGCTTAGAGAAATTTCCTTGTGAAATGATGAAATTGTTGAGGGTTTAATGACCAAAAAAATAAAATCAAAATTGGATGGGAAAATTTTTATTATTAACTAGGATGTCTTAGGTCCCTATTCCAAGTGGAATCACTCAAAATGACCTCTATTAACCCATTCTAAAGAAAATAAAAAACCATTACTAGTCGAAAATCTAGAAATTCGAGAACTAGTGAGCTAGTAAATTTAAAAAATGCCCAACCAAATCAAGTGAAAATGAAATAGGGTAGTTTTTTCTATGAACTAGAATGTTTTTGTGATCTAATTCAAGTGGAATCAAGTATATTGAAGCTTGTTAGCATGCTCTAAAAAATATCATAAATTTACTATTCTTTCCTAAAAAGGAGGTCCAACAATCTAGATTTTGGAATAATAAGACTAATCCAAGCAACTCCATGACTATTATGAACTTCCAAAGCTTTTCCAAGGATGAAATAAGGTTTCTAATACTACAAAAGAAATTTCATTAACCATTTAACTCAGTCCTACAACAAGAAATTATTAATACTAAATGCATAAGTAGAAAGAAATGAAAACTAGAGATGCATGTGAATAAGAAATGAAAAGAAGGAAATAGAATGATACAAAAGGGCTCTAAGGCTCCTGGGATGGCCAAGCCCAAGGAAACTCAGATACCTATAAAGGAGAACAAGATTTAGAAGCTGAACATGACATGAATCTTCACTATTTTCATCAATAGAATTACATCCCTGCAAGAAAATACAATGGAGTTGCAAGAATACAAGATCTCTCCACAATAACACTAATGAAAATCCCCCCCTAGAGGAAATTCGACTTGGTACTTATATAAAATGATTAGGAATCATTCGCCATGAATGGAGGAAGCTTTCCCTGCCAAAATCCCTTGATTAGTGGATCTAGTCCCCAATACTAGGAATTTGCATTAAATGGTAGGGAACACATTCCTAGATTTTCTCAATCATTACCTAGAGGAAAATTTGACTTGGTACTTATAAAAAATGATTAAGAATCATTCTCCATGAATGGAGGAAGCTTTCCCCATCGGAATCCTTTGATTAGTGGATCTGCTCCCTTGATTAGTGGAACACATTCCTAGATTATCTCAATCATTGGAGTTCCACAATTTGTGCCATAATTCAATAATATCTTGTTGAATTATTATTTATTATTGATCCTCCAGTAGTAGGGAACAAGTCCCTACATTATGTCCTCCTCCAACTCTTCATAATTTGCCCAATATTCTCATAATATTCCACAAAAAAATAAATAATATTAGGCACAAATATTCAATTATTCATAAACCTTCCTAATGAATATATTAAAGTTAAAAATAAATTATCTAATGCAAAATGAGAGGTTTAATGTGCTGAAGGATGGTCATAGGCCTTAATTTATGTTTTAAATTAGAGGAATGGGCGTTAATTTATGTCTAATGAGAGGCCCATCAGTATACCAACTCCAAAAGAGTTTAAACACATTACAATTAAAATATGCTTCCACACAACCTTCATTCGACACATATTCACATCTCTATGCAACATCCCTCCCACACAACTAAATCTACAAAAGTTTCAAATCAAAAAAAGTTTAAAAATCATTCCGTATTTGTGTAATAAACTCATCTTTTCACCCCCGTTCTCTTTCACCTAGCATGCCATCCACATATCAGCTTCGTATTCTGACTTCCATTCTCCCACACATAACCGTCCTCTACATGCCCTCCATTCCACACATATTCACAACTGTATGCAATTGTTGTTCTGCACAACTAGATTCCATATTTGCAAAATAAAGTCATCTCTGCACCCCCTTTCTCCTTCACATTCTCTGTCCTTTTCACAATAAAATATTCACACAAGGAAACATGGGGGAATTTTATACATTGTTTAGTTTTGCATACTTAAACCAAACTTTTCATGACACAAATTTCTACTTAATTGACTCACCTGTAGTTTGGTTTGGATATTCGTTTTACCCATAACACTTCTTCTTCACATAAATTGAAAACACAATTTATTTAATACTGGATAACATCAGTAGCTTATATAGACCAATGATTAGGATAAGTGCTATAGTAAGAGCATCTGTATCGCAATGGTTAGAGGAATACATAATTTTATACCATCTAGGTTTTTTATACCATTCATTTGTATCAATGCATCTATATTCAATTCATGTTCATAAGATGATAATTTGTTTTCCTCATATACACCTTTCTAATAGGCTATCATACATGCCAAACAAAGATCATATGCCAAAGTGCCGATGAAATACTATTGGCAGTGATGGATCTTCCAACATTCAGGGGATCTCCTCGATATGAAGTCCCAATTAGACCTCACACTATTTGGTGCAGGAGTCCTATCCGGTATGATGTCTCAGTTGCCATTTACTTATAGATTTTCCTTGGTTTTTGCTATTCAACACATGAGAGTGTTACACTGGTATCTTATAAAAGCGAGTTGAGTGTGCCTAATGAGTGCGTAACGTAACCGTGTCTACGCTATCTTACTGCAAAGGTGGGAAATTAAGTGAGCCTCTAAGTGAGAGGTAATAGTGCCACCCACGAAGAGACACACGCTAACCAGAAAGGTATGTCTAACATCTAGAAGAATAGTCCATAGTCGTTAAAACAAAAGTACAAGGGAAGGCCCGTCCAATATCCAACACAGTAGCTCACAACGGATGTGACAGTCATTATAACCAATAGGTGAGTAAGGTTTGTCTAGTATCTCGTGGCATAGTCCACAAGGATGAGACATCAGTGATAACCAATACAACACATTCCCAACAAGGTAAGTACTAAAGGAACTAAAATAGTTCAACTATCTTAGTACATGTGAAAAAAACATGAATTATAAATGCCGAAAGAATAGTCTTACAAACATCCACAAGACATGCATTAAAAAGTGCTGGCATGAACAAGATTTTGTATTAAGAAAAAGTTCTAAGACACATATTTACATCATACATCACTAGCCCCAGTAGTGGGACATTTGAGCCACTCCTCACTTCTCAAAGAACTGACTGAAAAATCTCTATGTTTCGTGGGAGGGGCCAAGGTGAGAAAAAGTCTTTCCTCATATAATGAGGGGGGCATATATAACCAAGGGTGATGCTTGACCCTTGTGACTCTTGGACTACCCTAATGACTGTTCAACTTCTTATGAATTTTAAACTAACATGACTCTTCATATTCATGTGTGTCCATTGGAATTTCACTTTAGATTACATTTTATTTACAATAGATATGGCCCATAATACTGATGTGGCCTTTGAAAAGTCATGACAGAACTTGACATGAAACTTCTGACATGGATTGACCTTTTGTGGTGGCAATGTCAAGATGTTGTTGCTGTTGAGTGATAGATGTGTTCTTGGATGTGCTTTATTTTCTCCTCTGCATGGATTGCTAATAATGGGTATTGAATGATATTTGGTCTTGAAAGGCGGTTGCATGCATGTGTTCTCTTCTCTTGTTCTTGATGAGTTTCGTTTGTCCATACTATTGCAAATGAGTATTCTAGCATGTTCGTTCCTTCTTCATCTCCTTCATCGTGTCGCCATGATCTAATAGTGTACCTATTCCTGCAATTCACTCATGACAGGACGACATCAAATCCAAAATCCTCTAGTCTAAGATGATGCATTGTTATCCATGGATTTGGCCTAGGATATATGACAAGATGGGAAAGAGGGCCCAGTAACTATGCATTGCGCAGTTCTAGGTGACAGGTAGGGAGATTGGTCACTGAGACTGTGCAGCGTGCATCTCAGGCTTGACTGAGGAACTCCTCATCACAATCTTCACTCTCGGGAAAAATAGCACAAAGGCCACTAGGAGGTAGGATTGCATAGTTAAGTTCATAAGTGGTAGCTGCAAAGTGGGATCGCAGGAGGCAGGTTTGTGCATTTTTCTAATGGAAGGTAGGACTAGGCAACAGAGGGACCAGATAGGATAGTTTTGTGCAGTTTTTGAGACCAGTGAGTCCCAGTTAAGGGAGGGCACTGGGGGAAACTTTTGTGTAGTTCTAGGAGGAAAGGCAGGCTCGAATATCTGCACATTGTAGGATTCCAGTAGGTAGGGAGGATGCTTGATGCCTGATCATAAAGGAAAAACCAAGGAAGGCTCCAAAATTTGAGTACAAGCCAAAATTTTGGAGGGTGTTGCAGTCGCTTCAACACTTGGTGACACACTGGTTGAATACCAATTTCTCTATCTTGGTTCATTTTTAGTATAGGGCCTTGATCCTTCAGGGAGAATTGATTCACCGTGTAGATCACTTTGGTTTCTCCACTTACCCCATGGGAAAACATGATTGGGCTTGCTCCTTCTCAATTGAACATGACATAAGGTTCACCCAGATCACACTGTTTCAAATTGGGAAGGTTAGTTTAGCTCATGAGCTTAATATTTTCGGAGTATAGTTTTTCATCTCTGGTGTTGCTTCACTACTAGTAGGCATGGAAAATACCCTGAGAGAGTCACACAGGAGCACGATAATTTCTCCACTTCTAGTGAGCCTCGACAGTACCCCAGTGGAGTTTCCTGCTTCACCTCTATGCATAGGAAGCATTTCTCTTCTTTCTCTGTTATTTTTAAAAGAGAAATCTAGATAGGAACTTATTTATTTTTGGGGTGAAAGAGGGATCCTGACTTATTGAGAGAAGGACAGGTTGTTCCTTCATAGAAGCATATAAATACCTCTAATTTCGTTTGCTCTTTTAGATTTTCCCCTTCTCTATTTATACTATTTGGATAAGATTGAAAACACTATAGTAGAAAACTAAGTATAGGCATGAGGTTTCCCTGCTTGGACATAGGTTCATGGTTTGACCAAAGCTCTCCTTATAGACATATCATATTTTCTGTCAAGACTTCGTTGGCCAAAATTTACAACCAAACACAAAGAAGACAGACGCAGGACTAGTCAAGGGTTGCAGTGTTACAAGACTCTTTTAACTTCATCCACATACACATTCAGAAGCTAGAACACAGTTAAGGCACAACACTTATTTACCGAAAAAAAACAATAGGAAACCAAGAAAACAAGACAATAAACAATCAAAATACTATGTAAATAGTGCAGGGAACAACCCCAGATCTCATTGAAAATAACATTTCAAGTCTTGGCTATTGACAGGGAGAGAGTCAAAAACAAGTGACGTAGAAACACCAAACGTGGAAATGATATTCTGCTGTAGGAAGCTGATGACTTCATAATCGTTCACTTGTTTTAGTGGAACTGCTTCTATCCATTGCATGAAAAATCTGTAGAAATCAAAATATAGCAGTGTTTCTTTGAGGAACGTGGGAAAATCCCCCAAGTGATATCCAAGCCCCACTGTTGGAATGGTTCTTCCATTGCAACAGGTTGCAGCAGGGCTGCCGCTTCCGATTTATGCCAGCGCACCTTTGAAAGACTAGAAACTTGTGGGCATAATCATGTGAATCCTTGAATAATGTAGGCTAGTAGAAACTTGCTAGAATAACCTTGTGTGCTCTGCTGTTAACCATGAAGTGTCTCATGACTGGTCCATCGTGGAGATCACGTAAAAACTTTTCTGAATCTAGAGCCTCTTGGCACTTGAGAAATACTCCATTATGGTGATTCTTGTATAGCACCCCATGCGTCAGCTGGTATGATAAAGCTTTTAGTTATAGTTCCCTATTTTTACTCATAGAGAAATGTCATGGCATGGTACCATGATCAAGGTACTGGCGCACCTCTGCGTACAAAGAGTTTTTATGTGAAGTGGGAAAGGCTCACTCAAAATTGTACATTTCTATTTCTTTCTCCCATCCAACGAGATATTCTTCTTCCTCTCATGCGTGAACTGCTTTTGCTACTAGTTTTCAAATATCACGACCCTTGATGGTATGAACTGGTTTGATGTCAAGATCATACTCTTGCAGTTCTGGCATCCAATTAACCCTTCTCTCACCTAGCTCTTGCTGAACAAGCATTGATCTAACTGCTGGGTGTGGCACAAATATATTGCACTGTTTTCTTAATAGGTAGGGTATAAAATGCTTCACTGCCTTATACACTCCATAAGCTTGTTTATCCATGGTGGGATAGTTGAGTTTCGATCCATGCAGGCTCACACTCATGAAGGAGATGGGCCACTCAATGTTCAACTCATCCTTCTGAGTGAGCAATGCAATGAGTAAAGTGATAGAAGAAAAAAAGGAGAGTGAGAAATTTTTCCTAAAGTTTAGGCTGTATTGTGCTACTGCATTTTTTATTGCTTTTTTTTTAATATAGGTGAACATGTGCTTTTCCCTCTTTCCCCAACTCTAGACTACGTCCTTCTTGGTCATCTCCTATATGGGTTTAAAAATCTGAGCATCATTAGAGATGAAATTTATGAGGAAGTTAATCTTCCCCAAGAAAGAATACATGGATTTATTTTTCACATGATAGGGATTCTGCGTGATGGTCCAAACTCTGTCTAGATCTACCTTGATCCCAATTTTGGTAATGATGTATCCAAATAGGTTACCCTCGGAAAGATGCTCTTCTTGGGATTCAAGGATATCCCATATTTCTGACATCGCTCGAAAATCTTCTTGAGATGGCACAGGTGGTATAATTGTCATCTTGAGATGACTGTTAAATCATCGAGGTAGACCACTACGCTCTGTATGATAATCTCATAAAAGGTGATGTCCATTGCACGATGTTGCACCTGCGTTAACTAAACCAAACTAAATTCTATGAAATGCGAATGTACTCGACTTGGTATGTAAGGTAGTTTTGAGTCTATTAGGCTCTGTTACTAGAACCTGGTTGTATCCTGAAAAGTCATCAAGCAAAGAAAATAGCTCTGCTCCAAATACGATCTGCAATATATGCTCCATGGACAACACTGGGTAGTTGTCCTTTTTCAAGGTGTGATTGAGATTATGGAAATTAACACATAGGTAGATCTCCATGGACTTCTTTCTGATAGGGGCTATGTTAGACACCCAAGTCGAATGTCGCACTTTATATATGATCCAAGAATCTAACAACTTGGTCAGTTCTTTCTATATGAGGGGCTCAAGTGATGGATGAACTTTCCTCAGCTTCTACTGAAAAGGCTTGGCCCTTTTCTTGACCGGTATAACATGCTAGATTATTCACGTGTCATATGTCTTACGATGATTGTACGTCCATGCGAATACATCATAGTATTGTTTGAAAATTCAAATAAAATCTTGCCTCTCTTGCGGTGTACAACATGTATCGATATTCACAAACTTCAGATCCTTTTCTATTCCCAGATTGATCTGTTCATGTAACAATGTAGAGTTAGGGTTTTGGTATTCACAATCCCCTAAAGATGATTCTGCAACTCATACAAATTTTCAAGTGATACCGCATCCTTGGGGATAAGGTTACCTTTTCTTGTATTGGTTGCATCCTATAAGGACTATTTGTGACCGTCCTTGTCTATTATTGCATCCTTGAAGATGTCAATATTAACCATGAAATGCAGTATCTATTGATCATCATAAAAAAAAACTTAAATTAGTGATCTTATCCAAGACAGATGGTTTATAGAAGAGCTCAATAGAAAATCTATCCCTTAATGGTGACATCCTAGTAGCTGTGTTTTCCAAGGCATCCGTAGTTGCATTACGCATTTCTGGCACTAAAATAATGTTGAAAGCTTAGAAATTAGAGATGAGTCACTATACCTCTTGAGGGTAACTCTTAATAAGCGGTGACACACAATGTATAGAATTACGTACCTGACACATCATGATATGAATGTCACCTACCACTTTCAGAACAACAACGTTGATATCAATGGCTTTATATAAGCCCGTAACGAGTGCTTCATATTTTGTGGTGTTGTTTGTGCACTCAAACTCCAAGTGACTAGAGAGAAACATTTTCCTCTATAGTGGTTCTATTAGAACACAAATGGCTCTAAAGTCATCCTATGGTTTGGATCCATAAAATTACATGGTCCACATATCATTTGCACAGGGACTCTTACGGCACTAGTAAAACTATTGCTACTACTACTATTGTTATAAAACTACTGTACAAGTTTGATTTTCACCAGTTAGGCATGGAAGGACCCAACTATTTTTTTGGTGGGGTAGGGGATGGATTTTCAAGATAACACCCCAACCATGTCTCCAGAAAGAAATTGCCAAACATAAGTTATGCGAAAGCCAACGACTCATTTTCTCCATTCAAGGGAGTCATGTTGTTCTTCATGTACCTCCCTGGCAATACTTAGATTTGGTTGTTCATGCCCTTATACAAAATCCATAAGTGTGACCAGTTAGTAGAAAAGTATCTTTGCATATTGCTTGACGATTCTTTGCTTAGAAATTCCTTGTATGCTTATGGGATGTCCACAACTACAATGTTGATGCACTGATGAACTCAGTCATCAGATGTTAACCGTATGATCACATACCTGAGTTCACCAATTGTTGGCACACAAGTTCTATCTCGTTGGATGATATGTGCACTAGTCTTACTCCATTGAGCATTAATCTTCTTGGCGATGGAGAGTGACATGACATTGACTGATGCACTAGAATTAACCAAGCAGTTGTGAACATTGAAGTTCAAGATTTAAAATGATAACAAGAATGGTGGGTAGAGTGAGTTCAAATCCTCCATGCAGAGCGGGTTGAGAACATATGCGAGAGTTTGAAGAGACTTGCTTGATCCCTTGTTCGAAGAGGTGGCTTGATTGGTAGAGTTTTACCCAAGTGCTTGCAGAAGAATGTCTCGCTGAATCATGATTTTTGTAAGTTCATACAAAGAGATATTTTCACGAGTATTCTTCAAGTCTTCTACAATGTTATAGTCTAAAGTGGGAAGACTCACTGAGGTGTCTAGGGACAGAACTGAATTCATGGTTGTTGATGGGATGGTCTTGTATTTGCTACTTGTAGAAACAATTTTTGTTGAAGTTGTCTTCCTGCATTTGCTCTAAGTGTTTTGTGTCGAGTTGACCAGCGGACCTACTGTCCTTAGCATATCTTTTCTTATTTTATCTATTGGTATCTCAAACACAGTGAGGCCCCCTTGACTTCTCAAGTTATATCGATTATTTTTCTTTGGGGCCGGACTATCACTTAGAAGCTCCTTCATGATGGTGGTATTTTGGGCTGTGAGAGCATACTGATACATGTTTACTACATGCCTAGTGCTTAGAGATTCATAAGGTGTAGCAACTTATTCTTCTTCATTATCAGACTTAGCCTGCTCATTAATCATGAGGGTGTTGGAGAACTGTATAGCCATGCTTCTCTTTCCATGGTTCCGTTTCGGGCACGTTCTTTTCGAATGATGTTTATGGTGAAAAACACAGTATGAGTCTGTCACGAGATTTTCAAGGTTCAGAAGCAGGTTGGAGCTTTGCGCAGATTTAGTTGGCGGGCTACTGTTGCTGCTTGAAGCCACACTCTTCTTCAACGTGTACCTAGAGGGCCTGCTTCTCATAGTGGTCTTGTTTTTCCTCTATTTAATTTTTTCGACTTTTGTAGTTAGGGAATTAACAAGATGAGTAAGATTCTCAATATCACTTGCTTCCTTTTCCTTATCCTTACTGACAGAGGTATGAGACCTCTTACCAGCGTTTTTGGAGTCCTTAGCAGATTCATCGTCTACAATGACTCCAATAACATGCAGGTCTTTCTCCACTGCAATAACGTCTTCATAATTTTCTTTTAGTGATGGTTTCAAAGCTTGTTTTATGAACTGTGCAACATTGGTTGATTGTGCTGAATTTTAGTAGTCGACAGAGATGAAGTCGTAAGGTTTAGTGTCATTTTAGAACTTGTTCAAAATATGGTTGAACCTATGATTGAAATATTTGACCTTCTTTCTGCACCATCTTGAGACTAGCCAGCTCCTTCAGTAAAATGATAGGGGCCTTGTCTTCAATTTTTTTTTCAAGAAAGTTCCTTTTTAACACCCCCTGATGGAGTTTGGAGGAAGGTTGTGGTACCATAAAGCTACTTTCCCATCCAAGGTACATGGAAATAATCTACATGCAACGTCATCGTAACGTACCTCGAGTGTCTGTAGATGTAGGTAGAATGTGCCTAAATGATCTTCTTCCTTCATTGTCTTGTTAGGGTTATATTTTGTTAAGATATTCTCTACGTGTCTCGACATATTGTGCAGGATACCTGAAATTGCCAATGAGCCCTGGGTCATCCAATCCAGATGTTGTTTGCCATGTTTTCTTCTTTGCTGTTCTCATCTTCCTCTTCTAAATCTGATGATTCCCCTTCTGAATCTATTGGTTATTATTTTGAATCTCCTCCTCCTTCAATTCCTTCCCCTTTGCCTCCTCCACTAGACCCTAAACCCAAGAGTAAGAGGTTGTCCTCTTCTTCCTTTCGAAAAAGTGGAGGTTCCTCTTCTTTCTCCATAGCTTCTTCCATCTCCTCAAGAGTGGCAAAGATCGCTACTTCAACAGATTGGATACTAACCATGTGGGGGTAGTCTTGAGCTTCATTTGAGAGTATGGAAGGGTGTACACTCATAGAAGTAGTCTGATAGCATTTTCAAATTGGTGGGCGATGGGATGGATATCCTAGATTTAATGGTACGAGATTTCATGTTTGGCTCTGGGAGATATGAAATTACCAACTTCATAATTGTGAGTAGGGGAGAGGGGGTGAATGTTAATGCCTTGACCAGAAAATGGATGAGTAGGGTCGGTGGGACAATCAACCATAAACTACTAGAAACCCTCCTTCTAGCGCTAGAAATGTTGACGGTGCTCAATCCGGCAACATTCAAGTGATCTCCCTGATATGAAGTCCCAATTAGACCTCACACAATTTGGTGTCAGAGTCCCATCTGGTATGATGGCTGATTTTCATTTACTTAGATATTTGGCTCAGCTCTTGCTGTTTGACACATGAGAATGTTACACTGGAATCTTCAAAAAGCAAGGTGAGTGTGCATGGTGAGTGTGTAACGTAACTGTGTTTAGGTTCTCTTAATGCAAAGGGGGGAAATGAAGTGAGCCTCTAAGTAAAAGGTAATAGTACAACCACTAGTAGAAAATGATGAAATTAGTGACCATGTGACTAAAAATGTTAGTCACCACAACTTTTCCAAGTGAAATACTACCAAAAATGAGAAATCTTAAGTGACACAACTAAAAATCACTAACATAAATGACCAATTTAATCTCAGGTTAAAATATACGATGAGATAATAAGTAATTCAACTAAAAATGACTAATGTGAATGAATAATTTAGTTTAGGAACAAAAGTACGACTACTTAAAAAGTACTACAACAATACAATTTAATCATTTTTGTTAGTCATTTTAATTGTGCACTGTGTTTTTTGGATTGCGATTCCTTTATCTCACATGTTGTGACAACTTGTTAATGTATAAATATAGATGATACTGATGTAGCCTTTGACTCAATTGGAGGGTTAGAATAGGTTAAACAAGAACTTTATGAGCTAGTTATTTTTCCATTACAGAGGCCTAATTTGTTTGGGCAGTGCATGTTCCTCAGTACTACGGTGTTTTGGTGTATGGCCCTTATGGAACTAGGAAAACATTACTTGAAAAGGAAATAGTAGAGAATCGGGGGTTGTTTTCATCAATATAAGGATAGCCAATATTGCACCAAAGACAACTCGTATTAATATAGAATTTGATAAAGAAAAATCAACTATTAATTTTAATATATTGCTTGAAATTTGGATTAATTGATTAGGCTTGAAATATGCCCTAAAACTGCATCTTCTTGGCTAAGATCTCATCTTCATTGAATAGAAGGAAACATGTTAATGGACCAAGGCACAAAGGCATCTGGCAGGCACGAAAGCCTGCTCCTTTACGGACCATCAGTGGTTCATTCTAGGTGATGTGGTTTTCCTTGAATAATAGTGGTGAGTTAGGATGAATTCGTAGATAGCAGTTGGAGATGGGTGCCCTCACTTCTCATTTGAAAAATAATTTATAATAATGTTTCCCGTTATTGAAAAAATATAAATTAATTAATTTGCATGGGATTTAATTTTATTTAAATTTAATTAAAATGAAAATCAAATTGTAAGATTACATGTTTCAAAATAAATAAATAAAACTTTACACCAAGACTATTTTTAATATATAAAAATTCTTTTACACCATTTTAATTTTAATGAAAACATAAATTCATCCTATTAATATTAAATTAGGGAAAATATAATCCCTCCAAGCATGTTAAATTTAAGTGATATTTCCAAGCACATTAAATTTGAGCGAGATTTTTCGATAGGTGGAAAGTAAAAAATTCCATGTTAACTTTCGACTTGCACTTGGAAAAGTCTTCCACACTTCCTTCTGAGATCAATTTTCCTCTTTTTTCCCAAAACCCCATTGATTGTTTTTTTTCTTTACTCTTTTTTCCCAAAACCACATTGATTGTTTTTTTAGGGTTTGCAATGATTTCAGTCTATGAGTTAGTCTGAGCATTCTGAAAGGAGTGGTATTCATTAATCTTATTAAGAATCATGGCATGACATGCAAGTGGCAAGAAAGTCGTTTCACCTACGAACATGAAACAAAAACAGCAGGGTGGCCTAGGTTAGATGATGTTTGTGGTTTTGACATTGGCCACCTTATGGTACTTCACCATGCAGATGTTCTCTTCGAACAATCATGTCTATTTGGTGATTCAAATGCCAAATCTATTTTGTAAGGGTGAGACCATTCTCATGGTTTGATTCTATGTCTGTGCCCTATTTTTTATCCCCTTTAGATTTTTAATCATATAACTACAGGAGTTTTGAATATAACATCAAGTTTCAGACATTTTTAGGTTTTAAAGCTAGAAATTGTCATTGGTGAAACCAGAGGAGAACTTTGTTTCAATATGCCTATTGATTAAGGTTGTTACCTAATTGATCTCTCCATCTTACATATCCCAAATATCTCATTCAATTGTCACCAAGTGAAGGAGTATGGTCGTTGGTTTGGCTTGTGGGTCCATTTGCATTTTATTTATATGCCCTTCTAGATATAATTTTGACACCATCGCCCTGATTAATATCTTCTCGAGGGCCTTCACACTAGATGCCCTCATATTTTCTAGAGGTCATCCTCTCTGTCTTACCATTTTCTTTCTCACATAGCCTTACAGACCACTTGACGATGGAAATGTCATTTGTCACAACCATCCATTATACCACCAAGTGTTATAAAATTATATATTACTGAGCAATGGAACACATAAAATATTACAGAAATATAAACACAGAAAATGCATAAAACAAGAGAGACAAAAATATAGGTGGTTCACCCAGTTTGGGCTAAATCCACCTTGAAAATCCAGTCCTTCCTTTCTATTATCCAACAAAATGAAGAGACACAACCTACAACAGATCTGTTGTAATATCCTCTATTTTCTGTTACAGTCTCACCTCTCTATTTCTCGCACTCTGAATACACATCTATTACACAACCTCAAAATACAATTCCCTCATACAAATAGAGGGGTTGCATTCTAGGGAAAAAAAACCTAAACTAAACATAAGTTCTACCGTCAGATCATCCACCTAATGAACAACCCAAATCGACTAGAAATTACTATACTTTTACAAGGCAATTTTACATTTGTTTTTAGCATTGGGGGCGCTACCCCGAGCTCGCACTGGGGGACCGCTGGCCCCTAGACCCCCATAGGGGGAACAAGTCCCCCTCACACCTCCTTGCATGGAGGGATGTACAACTTCCTGGGGTATACATCCGGTTGAGACAAAGACCTCTGAACAATCATGCTCCACACACAACAATCTCCCACTTGGAGAATGATTGTAGAAAATCCATTGCTGCTTCATTTGCTGGACAATGACTCCTCTTTGGACCTGGTTGTTTCTCATCTTCATCGTCATCCTTGAAGACCAATTCAAACTGAGCATATTCTCAGTTTCTCCCTGATTACAACTTTTGTTAACATATCTGCAGGATTCTGGCTAGTGTGTATCTTTTCCAGCTTCAACTCTCCATCTTCCAACACTGATCGTATGAAATGGTACTTGAGCT
>APFE031332777.1:0-16945 GCA_000404065.3 Pinus taeda
TTACTATTGTGCCCCATAGAAGCCCACTATTGTTATTATTGTGCCCTTACATTATTATTGTTATATCGGCTCTGATTAGGTTATGACCCCTTAAACTCCTATATATAGAAAGGAGGTCTTTTCATTTGTATCATCAAAAGAATTGTCCATTTATGTAATGTAAAGGAGGTTGCCCCTCGAAGAGGCTGAATTCTAAGTTGTTGATCTATCTTTTCTATCTTTTTCTTGAGCTGGTTACATAACAGTGGCAGTCATTGTAAACTCGCCTAAACCCTACAGAAGTGAGAAGCTTCTTAGGAGCAACACAATATTGGAGGAAGTTCATTTCTAATTTTTACTCAATTGCAGCTCCCTTACATGCTTTGACAGGATTGAACAAGGTGTTTCAGTGGGGAGGCAAACATCAGAAAGTCTTCGACACCTTGAAAGAAAAGATTAGTACAACACCTATACTAGCATTGCCTGATCTACAAAGACCATTTGAGATCCAAACAGATGCTAGTGACTATGCCATGGGAGCAGTTTTGACACAGCACGGTAAACCCATATATTATCATTCTGAGACTTTTAATCCTGTAGTAGTTAACTATCCTACATATGATAAAGAATTGTATCGATTAGTTCAGAGTGTGAAAAAGTGGAAACATTACTTAATGGGCAAAGAAATAGTAATACATACTGATCATCAACCACTTCAATATCTACACTCCCAAACTAAATTGCAGCAATCAAGGCACTACAGATGGATGGGTTTTCTACAAGAGTTTCATTTAGTCATCAAATATAAAAATGGCATACATAACAAAGTTGCAGACATGTTATCTAGACCCATTATAAATGCATCTACTATACTTAAGCATAATTATGTACTACATGAAAGCTACATTAAACAATATGCTCAAGATATAGACTTTAAAGATGTATATGCAACTTTGAGTCGAGGCAAGAGAGTAGAAGAATTGGATTATCATGTAAAGGACCGACTCTTATATCACTGTGGGAAACTCTACATTCCACAAACAGAGAGAGTGAAGATAATTAGAGAGGCACACACTTCTTTGATATCAGGTCACTTTGGGGTAAGTAAAATAGTTGCACAGCTACAAAGATTTTGTTATTGGCCAAAAATGAATGAGTCGGTTTCTAGATATGTAAGAGGGTGTACTATGTGTGCTAAAAGCAAGCCCAACATAGAAAACTAGGCTTGTACACTCCATTACCAGTTCCTTCTCACCCTTGGGAAAGTGTTTCCATGGACTTTGTTGGAAGACTGCCTAAATCTAGGAGAGGTCATGATTATCTATATGTGTTTGTGGATACGTTCAACAAAATGTGTATTTTGATACCTTGTAATAAACAGATTACAGCTGAACAAGCTGCAAAACTATTCTTTGAACATGTATGGATTCATTTTGGATTACCCACTTCTATTATATCTGATCGAGACACCTAATTTGTGGGGAAGTTTTGGTCAAGTTTGTGGGAGCTGATGGGCACCCAACTGAAGAAAAGCACAACTTTTCATCCACAAACCAATGGCCAGATAGAAGTAGTCAATAGGACAGTGATCCAGTTACTCAAGGGATATTGCAGCAAACATCCTAAGTTTTGGGATGAACACTTATGTTATGTGCAACATGCTTACAACAAAACAAAACACTCTTCTACACAGAGATCTCCTTTTGAGACATGTTTTGGTTTCATATCAAGGTTTCCTTTGGATTTTGTCTTTGATAAAGATACCATGGTTGATGGACAAAGTGATGTGGACAAGGCAACTAAGTTCATTGAACAGATCCAGGAGATCCACCAAGCAGTACAAGAGCAGCTGGAAAAGAGCCAAGCCAAATACAAGGCTAGGCATGACAAGCATCGGGTAGAGCATAGTTTTCAAGTTGGAGACCAGGTCTGGTTGTATATCAGCAAGAACAGGATGCAAGGTGAAGGTAAAAATCTAAAGCCTATCAGATATGGACCTTTTAGGATACTTGAGAAGATTGGTGAAAATGCTTTTTGCCTTGATTTACCAACTTACATGCACATTTACTCAATTGTAAATGCAGATTGCTTTAGATTGTTTGAACCTTCAATGCTTGAGGATCCTGAAGGTCAAAGTCAATTGCCTCCTATTGATGACCTGCTACCTGAATATCTGAATGAATTGTAGGAAGACACAGTCTTGGACAGGAAGGTGAGGACGGCACGCAGAGGAGATGTTGAGTTCCTCAGAATTGGACTCAAAGGTTCGAAGTTGAGGAGTGTAAAGTGGAATGAGATTGGGCAAGTGAGACAACAATACTCTCACTTAGTTTATGCTTGAAAGAAAACCAATTTTTGGTGGTCCAAAAGCTTTTCAGTGGGAAGGTCGTGATCCGAATTGGATCCATAAAGAATGATTAACAGAGCCATGGTTGTACCAGGTCAGGACAAACTTCAAAGAATTTAAAACAACGATCAAAAACACCTCTAAACCAATGGCAATGGCAGCCAGCGTGGAACAACGAGGACCTTGGTCAAAGTGCGCTGACCGAGGCCCATGGAGACTGCGCAGAGGCAAAATTATCCCCTGGGAGGCCAGGATCGAGAAATAGAGGCAGTTTTTGATGCGCAATTAATCGCGCATCACTGGGCGAAAAACCTCAAATTGGAGAAGCCCCGAGCGCTCGGTCGCATGAGAGCCGGGAAAACCATGGGACAAAAGGCTAAGCTATAAAGGTGGGACCCGCTCTAAAACCGGCAGTATTGATCGGGGGCGTCCATGGGCGGTAAGCAGTTTTGAAGGAAAAGGAGTGATTCCACTCAGTGCTTGACGCGTGGCAAGTGGAGGAGAGAGGAAATTGTTGCTCATCGCGTGCTAACGGTCGAGCTAGTCAACCACGCGAGATGAGCGAATGGCGTCGGATCTGGGGGCTCCAGATCTAATGACTGAGATAGCACCCGATGGGGAAGATAGAATTGACGAGGGAATAAGTCGCGATTTAGAAGAATTTGAAGTTCGAATTGACCACCACGGTGGCAAATGACTCATTCCATAACATAACTGAAGAAACGAACCGACGAGGCAATCTAGCGCAATTATCAGGAGGACAAGTGGCCATCCCTGTGAGTCTGATGATGACGCCGAGAACAGGGAACTCCAAGCACAGCTGCAAGCAGGCGAATCGACGGAGGCGAAAGAGGAAAAAAAATGCCATGAGCTCAAATGATTTAAAGCCATAAACAGAGAATAGAAAACACACACCCAGAGAGGAAGACAAAAGACAGAAAAGAGAAGAACCAGTGAAGCAAAAAGCAGAAAGAAGGCAGAGGGCCGAGCTGACCAAGGGCAGCGACGAGCACTAGAGAGCTTGAGAGATTCAAGCCATCCCTGAGGGGATTTGTCAGACCAGAGAGGTCAAAGAGATGGCAAGGAAAAGAGTCTATGTACTCCAGTGGCTTGGGGAATCCAAGAACCACCCTGCCAAGCCAATCTGTTTCAAGAGACTCATATTGAGCTCCTTCATTGTAATTCTCTGCTTCAAGACACAATAAAAGAAGGCCATCACTGAGAGTTGGACCAAAGATGTAGCCCTGGAGGATAGGGTGAACTCCTTATTAAATTCTTGTGTTCTTATATTTTCTTATTGTGTTTATCTAATGTTTTCCCTTTCAAGTGTTTGTGTATTTGCAATCTAATGGATCCGTTGCTTAAATAACATAGACACACACACCAACATATGAGTCGGTAATACCCTGATTTAATAAATTTTTAACTGAGGTCACTCATAGGGTGATTATCAGATCAATCATGAAGCATTTTGCCCGGTAGAGCACGTAACTATTATTATTTTCGATCTGTTCCAAAGGATAACTAGACATATTGGTAAAAGAGGAGGAGCTCTCTATATCCTTGTTGTTGTTCTGAGTTTGAGGTCTTCTGAACGTGATTTGGCAGGAGACAAAAATTCTCACTTTCTTGGCCAAATTTTCTCCCTGCTTTGAAAGATTGTAGCTATCCCAAGGAGTGCTTGGAATGTAGGCTTTCACTAAAGGGGAACTAAAGCTGATGCCTCAGGGTGAGTGGGTTTAAGTGAGATGGTATGAGATAGCAGGGAAGAGCCAACCAAATGGAGAGATAACAAATACTTCTAGAACCCACAGGCTTGGTGATAGAAGGGGGAATGAAGTGATGAGGAGATTGAGAGAAGTTCCAGGAGAGTGCAGAGGAATTGAGCAGATGAAAGAGATGGGGCACAGCTGAAGAAACCCTGTGTACAATACTAAATGGAACCATAGGAACAAACAGGAGGTTAGTCGAAAATTTGCAAAACCATAACCAAAACTAATTTACCTCTATCGACGCACAGAAACCTCCTATGACATACACTGCGACCTGAAGAACTTTTGCTAACGTTGTTGTGATACTTTTTCTTGTGAGGAAACCTAATCCCAGGTTGATTCTTATATTCTTTGAAGTGGAGTTCCTCGTGAACCCTCCTGGCAGAGAAGTCATTGCAATTCGTGACAAAGATCCCCTGCACTTGAAGCGACTTTTACCAACTGCAGTCATTTCTTGAGGACGAGAGTTTTTCAGCATAAGGATACACTACTTGTTGTTCTGAACTGGGGAGATTTTCTACGCTACTCTAGGAGAATTTACTTGGTTTTTCATGTCAGACTTATGATGGAGAATCACGTTCTGAATCTGCATTGTACTGATTTCCTCTTTTTTAAAATGAGTGATGTAATTTCCCAGGTCTTGTATAATGGGCTAGATAACCATTGAAGGTTCGCTATGGTATTGGTTTTTCATAGACACCGTTGTTTTCTCTTGTTGTCCCTACCCCTCTGTCCACCGCCTTGTTCACTAAGGCATTCATTGCTTTGTTATGGACCCTCAACACATGTTTGTAGACAACTTTCCCGAGCAGGTTGAAATTATTAATAATTCTTTGCTTTATCTTATTCAAGGCTTGATTTTTAAATTCTCTTCCAGCTTCCATTGCTGCTATAGTAGAGTCGCCAATAATAATTGGATCTTTTTCTTGGAGCTTTGTGACGATGTTGGTGCCCATCAGTAAACCATAAGCCTCTACCTTGTTGTTTGATAGAGTCCCCAGCCCCCATTCAAAGGTGGAAATTGTTTCACCTTGCTGATCCAGGATTAGCCCACCCGCCCCAGCTCTTCCGGGGTTGTTCTTGGAGGCTCCATCAAAGAAGAGGATGTATTTTATTTGATTTTTGATCCACCCCTCTATTTCCCTTTCGTTACCCCGAAGCTTCCAATTTTCCTGTTTGTTACCAACATTCTTTGGTATATGATTGCTGACTAGGCCATCCACGGGGATCTTATTGTCCCAATCCTTTTCTACTTATGCCCAGCTAGTTTGGTCTGGGGGTTGCATTCCTTTAGAGCTAATCATTTCCGCAATTTGGGCCCAAGTTTTGGAAAGAATCATACCTAAGCTTGTTTTTTTGCCCTTGAAGATGCACTTGTTTCTTGCCAACCAGATGTGCCAGCAAAGTGTGGAGAGGAGACACTTCCAAACACTTATAATGGTAGCCTTGTTTCACTTAGCATAAGGGTAGCTGTGAGCCCAGTTCTTGTGTAAAGGAGACAACAGCACAATTGGCTCAATATCCAAGTCGAGGGGGTTAATAACTTGCTTCCAACATTGTCTAGCTATGGGATAGCTTAAGAAGAGGTGTTGGGTGCTCTCTTCTTCTATTTGGCAAAGAACACACATTCAAAGCCCATGAATGCCTTTTTTCCTCAAATTCTCAGCAGTAAGTATCCTCCCTTTCAGCAGGCTCTAGGCGAAAAACTTGATTTTAAGAAGACAAGCGTTCTTCCACACAACAGGCCAGAGGCTCCAATTATCATAGTTGCTATGATTACGGAGGAAGTTATAACCAGATTTGACAGTGTAAATTCCTCTGCTGGGATCCCAAATATAACTGTCCATATCCCTTTTGTTTATTGGAGCTGAGCCATATAGCAGGGTCTTCAATTCTTCCCACTGATCAGATAGGCGATTTGGTATAGGAGGCTTTTTCCAAGAAATCCATCTATTTTGATCCCACTTTGAGATGGAAAATAAGAAAGATATACCCTTCTCCTCCAACCAGACATGGAGATCATTCAGATTGTGATGTCCTTTTGACAACGCTACTCCCATAATTCAATCATTCCAAATGGAAGTATTTTCTCTATTTCTAGGATTTCTTGAGAATTGATCTTTGATGTAGGGAATGGTTTTTTTAATAAGCTTCTAGATTTGGGTACAAGGACGGTCCGGGATCAGCTCGTTAATTAGCGAGGACCTCTGCCCATTGAGATATTTCCTAGCCAAGGCTTCTCCCCACCACTAATCCTGCCCATTTAGTATGCGCTAGACTAGCTTGATACCAAGAGCTTTGTTTGTTATGTTTGGGAGGTGGATGGAGATGCCTTCGTATTCAAAGGGAAGAGTCACTTGATCCCACCGAACCAAACTGAACTTTTTGGAGTCCTGTCTCCCCCCTCACCAAAGGAAGCTTCTAATTATAAGCTCCATTTGCTTATGAATGCTAGTTGTAGCCAAAGTTAAAGCGAACTGATAGATTGGCAAAGCCGAAAGGAGAGCTTTGGTTAAGATGGTTCTACCAACCAAGTTTAAGCACATCATCCCCCAACTTTGGATTTTCCCTCTCACTTTCTCTATTTGTTTATTCCAGGTCTCTGTCTTAATCCCTTCTTTAGTCCATGGTAACCCCAAATAAATGAAATGGCTCCATTTTTGTTGTACTGGGATTTCTATATTTGAGAGATCCTTTGCATGATATTATTTGACACATTCCAGGTGTATATTATACAATTTTTATTGTTCAAAAGACCTCGAGAGGAAACTAGAAAGTCATCTAACACCTTTTTGAACCTTCTGGCAATAATACTAGATGTGCCCCCTATCAAGAGGGTGTTGTCAACGAAGAGAGAGTGATTAATTTCTTTAACCCGTCAAGCAATTATGATGCCATTAATCTCCCTTCTAATTCTCTGATTCTTTAGCTGTATGCTAAGCGTTTTTGCCATTATGATGTAAAGAAATGGGAAGAGAGAGCATCCCTGTCTCAGTCCTCTAGTGCTGTGAAAGTATCTGTTGGGTCTTCAATTAATCAATGTTGCAATCCATGGGTTGGAGATGCATGCTTCAATGATCCTAATGAACTTGGTTGAAATGCCAAATTTTTTAAGAGCTGCAACCAGAAAGCGATGAGAAACACGATCAAAAGCATTAGCCATATCCAACTTTATAACCATACCTCTTTCATTGTTTCGGATGCTGCTGTGGATGGCTTCCTGAATGAGGATTACATTATTAGTTATTTGCTTTTTTGGGACAAAGCCCCCTTGTTTTTCCGAAATGATACAAGGAAGGATTTTTTTTAGGCAGTTTACCAAAATCTTAGTGATGATTTTATATGAGAAGTTGCATAGAGATATTGGCATGAATCTGTCAAAGGAGACATGCTTTGACTCTTTAGGGATGAGGGCCAAGTGAGAAGTTTTTCTGTTTTCCCCCACTTTGTGTTTTTTTAAGACATTCTTAATCTTAATTGTCTCCCATTGGCACTTGTAGAAGGCAATGGTGAATCCATTGGGGCCTAGAGCTTTTTCTGGATGCATGCTCCAAACAGCCTCCCTTATTTCGTCCGCTGTTACCTCCTTCCCAAGCTCACTGTTTTGTTGTTCACTAACTTTGCTACTAATTTGCTGGAGAAAATCAGCGATATCCACTTGCTGCTCCCCAGTTGTAAGGAGGTTTTTAAAATGGTTATACACTGCTTCTTTTACTTCTTCTCTCCCCTTTATTTCTTGTCATTCCACTTGAATTTTGTCAATTTGGTTGCCCACTCGTCGAACCTTGAGGTTGTTGTGGAAAAAAGCATTGTTCTTGTCCCCTGCTTGGATCCAAAGACATCTAGACTTTTTCCTATGTTCCTCCTCTTCATTTCTATTTTGCTTGTAGAGGGCCACAAACATTTCTATTTCGTGGGCTTTATCTCGTCCAATAACTTGCTGACTTTATTTTTCTTTGATCCACTTTTCCAGCGTTTCTCGCAACTCTGACCTTTTTGTTCTTGTCTCTAAGAGCTTCTTCTCTGGCCTACGTTTTTATTTTTTCTCTCACATTTTTGAGCTTGGTCTCCCATACGTACTATGGGGAGCCCAACACCTCTGCGTCCCAGCTTTCTTTTATTATATTCCTGAAACTATCCTTGCTGTCCCAAATTTTGCTATACTTGAATGGGATTGGACCTTGATTTTCCCACTTGTCCAGGATGAGCACAACCGACTTATGATCAGATGTCGAGGCATGCACAATTTTGCTCTTGATGGACAAAAAACTTGCTGCGATATCCTCCTAAATCAGAATTCTATCAAGCCTTTCCTTTATGTTATGAACACCCATTCTTTTGTTGCTCCATGTGAATTTTCTGTTGCTAGGATGGATATTGAGCAACTTATGTTCAGCTATAATATCCTCCAAGACTGCTCTTGATGGATCGCTAATGTATCTGCCTCCCAGCTTTTCCTCTATACTCCATATCAGATTTAGATTCCCTTCCATGACTAGATTATCTATTTGGACATCCTGTACCTCTTCTTTTAGTGACTCCAAACATAAGGCTTTGTCTCTATAATGATTTGGTGAATAGATGTTTATAACCGTATATTTGAAGTTTGTGTTTTTCTTTGTTAAACCTGTCCTGACCCAGCTGCTATTGAGTTTTTGGCCGATAAATTTCCAGTTCCATTTATTTCACAACGTACCAATGCTTCCTGAGGCCCCATTAGAGTTTGTGGCTATTCCTTCATAATTTTTTTTGTGTTACTATCAAGTTTCGAAACTCTTGGTTACTGATTTTGGTCTCTTGGATCATTAATATATCCAGTTGTTCTTGCTTTATTAAATCTCTTGTTGCGTTGAGTTTTAAGGTAGAACCCAACCCCCTACTATTCCAAGAGACCAAGATCATTATTTACTTGGTTTATGGTGGTTCCCAACCTTGTTCTTCATTTGCGATTTCTCCCCACTCCCTTTCTGTTTGCCAAGGAAAGTGTCCATTGGCTGTTGAGTGCCAATAGCCATATCCTTTGTTGCAGCCTCATCTCTAAGTTCCTTGTTGGATTTCCTCCCGTCTTTTTTAGGCTGTTCCGGAGCATTGGTTGTTTCTTTGACTTTGTTTCTAGTGAGGATTTATCAATGGAGGGGTGGAGTGGGGGGGGGGGGCAAGAAGCTGAGGGGAGAGGAGGAAGCACTGGCAGTAGCATTGGGCTAGGGAGGGGAACGAGGGGATGGAGGATCTTCATCCAAGAGTTCGAAGGGATTAGATGACGGTTCGACCAAAGGTGCAAGGATGATGGGGGGGTTTGAGGAAGTAGCAGTATTTCCATGTGCTTGAGAGGGGTTCTGAGTAGTTTGTTTGTTACTAATTTTCTTCCGTTTCACTTGTTCCCAGTTATTTTCTTGGGTTTCTGCATTTTCAACCGTCTCCACTTCCTTTAGTTTGCTACACCTATTTTCGAAATGACCATACTCATGACATACCTTGCATTTGAAGGGGATTTTCTCATAGTCCATTTGTTGGATGTGCATCCATTGATCCACCTTGAGTTTAATTGCCTCCGGAAGCCCTTTTCCTAGATTTACTTCCACGCAAATCTTGGCACAAGCGTGCATGTTGTCTTTTGGTTCGCATCTATCAATATACTTGCCCATCGCGTTCCCTATAGCTTTGACAAACTCATCCCCCCAACAATGAAGAGGAAGATGCGGCAACCTAACCTAGACCGACACTGCATTTGGGATGTCCATCTCAGGATCAAAGTCCAGAGACCACCTATTCAAATAAAGGCCTCTCGAGTCCGTGAAGTATGGTCCATTACTGAATATTAAGTTCCTACCTTCTTTAGATTCAAATAAAAATGTATAGTATCCCCTTCCACAAAACCTGATTGTGATTTTCCCTTGTAGGTTGGCGCTCCAGTTTCTCTCTACCCATTTTTGGACTGCTCTAGCGGAGGGCCATAGACTTGTAAACTATCCAACTAGTCCCCGTTCAGTGAGAGAAATGGTTGCTTTTCAAGGTAGAGTTGGAGGTAAAGATATCTTAGGAATGTCATCTAGTTTTTTGACAAATTTACTTGCAACTGGCCTAGCTTTTGGAGCTCCATGATCTGCTATTAAGGAGGCAAAAGCTGCTTCATGGTTAGATTCTTCATTCGGAGAAGGAGAGCCGTCCCCGGACTGGTGAGGCATTGGGCAAAGGAAAGCTCAGTAGCAGGGGCTGCCAAGCCCAGAGCAGAGAGCAGAGATCAGTGCGAGAGGACCCAGCCAAAAGAGAGCCAGAGGGAAGGAAGGCAGCCTGACAGCAGCAGGCTGCCAGGCAGGGCAGCTGCAGGAGGCAACGCGAAACGTAGAGGCGGAGGCTAGGTCACGAATGCACAATCCAAAGGGCCAATAATAATATTTATTAAATTAAAATAAAATATATAAAAAAAATTGTTCATAAATTAAATATTAAAACTAATATAATTTAAATTATTAATTTTTAGAAAAATAATAGAAAGTATTTTTTTAATTAAATTTAATTGATTTACAATAAAATTATATGAAAAGTTTTAAAAATGAAATGAGCCAAATAAATATAGTGTTTTAAACATGTAGTGTGATAAATTAAAATAAATCAAAAAAATCTCCAATATTAATTATATATATATATATAATTAGATAAAAATAAAATATATATATATTATATATAAATAATAATACCAAATATAAAATATATATAATATTAATATTATAATATATTATATAGTACATACATAGATATATATTATATAATTAATTTGTATTCTTAATAATATGAAATATATTATATTATTAATAAAATATTTTAATGTTTAATCAAATATTCATATATAGTAAAATGCATTTATAGTCTTATTATAGTCTTGTTAAAAGTGCACTAAAGCTTATTGTTAAATAGTGCTGAAAAGAGTTATAGAAATGTAAATATTTGGCAATAGTAAACATTGAAGTATTAGCGGAATTAGAGAATAGGATTGAGTGTCCCAAAGGCTCATATTACTCACGTGCTCATATTACTCACGTGCATATACTTGTAGTACAGTCAAGTTTGAAAAAAAAAAACTTAGCAGGTACATCATATGCAGTGTAACTACATACACATATTATTGTATCACACTCCCAACCAATCCACACGTCAGTGACAATAAGAGACTTGTACCTAAGCAGAGGCTGCAGCTAGATCAGTATCACAAGCAAACTCAGAGTCATATTCACTTACACTTGATTTCTTCTCCCAAACACAGTATTCATGCCCCACTGCTACAATATCAAAGTCCTGGGAAGATGGAGCGAGGCCTCCGATGTCGAACCTTGGACCAATCTTCACAATCAATTTGTTGTCGTCAATGGATACCATGTACAGATCCCCGTCTGCTACCAAAATGGTGCACCTGCTGTTACCTCTGATATTGTTTCTCCTCCGTATTGCTACCAGTTCTGTGATCTTCTCACCCAAACCCCAGTCAAAGAAATGATCATAGAACTGCCAAAACATATTCAATTATCAGTCAGTCACTTATCTATGAATAGAAAATTTATGAACAGAGATATAAATAGAAAATGTAAGCATTACTATGCAGGGGATTCCCGGGTGAGTAAGAATGTAAACGTATCCGAGCATGACTTTGTGAGGAGGAAAAGGCCAGTGGCACTGCGTGGATCCAGTGTCATGGTTATCTATGAAAGTGACTGCTTTCTCAGGCCAATATCCAATCATTCCAGGAGGTTTGTTATTCGAATCCCGCAGCCTCCAGAGCTCCCCGTTGACTGCCTCCTGCAGGATGCCCTTGGTCGTGAAATCGAAAGCGGCACACCTGTCACCAGTGGCGTTCACCCAATCCACAAGTTCTTGGCGATGAGCATCTTGATTATGTTGGGGCCGCCCATCGGGACCGTAGGAGAGAGAGTTCCAGAGTTCCCCAACAGAAAACTGCTGCGGATCCGTCAACGTCATGGAGATGTAGAGACCCACGTAGTAGCCGGCGTAGCCCTTGGCGAAGTCGAATCTCCAGGAGTCGAAGCCGATGTGTGAGTAGAGCCACTTCATCCAGTTGGCCAGCTCCCTCTGCACGCGCTCGTTTGTGTGATCAATGTCGGGAGCTGCGCCGAAGTCTTCGCCCGTGTCGGGCTGCCCGGAACCGTCGGAGTATGGATGGTCGTGCTTCACGACGGCCCACGGACCCCAATCCAGGCGCTCGTCGGGCGTTCCGCCCTCGAAAATGCACCACACTCCTCGTTCGTCCTGCGCGTCGCCGCAACGGTGGTTTATCACAATGTCAGCCATGCACCGAATGCCTTTCTCGTGGTATGCTTCTATCACCTCCTTCAGCTTCTCCTCATTTCCATATCTCGAAGCATCCAGATCGTACAGCCTGCCTGGCATGTATCCTGTTTATCAACACTCTACTGTTAAGGCACTTTTTGCCAAAAGGTTATTAAGCGGTGTTGTTAAGGCATTTCTTTGGAAACAGTTATTAAGTAAGACATTTCTGGCTAAAAAGATTCAAATCTTTTAACTAAATTAAAAAAAAAAAAAAAAACTAAACAACCTACCTTGAGGAGCCACCGAGTGAGAAGGAGGTGGAAACCATATATCTGTAACACCAGCCTCTGCTAAATCCTTCACTTTGCTCTTCAGCACATCATACCAGCAAGGATTTTTCCATGACTCCCAATTAAATCCCTGGATACCAACATGGATAGGTTGGAAAAGATTGATAAAGAAGAGTGAGAAAAATACTTTACATTGTTAACGATTTTATGTGATACTCTATACTCTATCGTGATAGATCCGGAAGAATTAAGGCTACCCATTACTCTATGTGATAGATCCTGAAGAATTATTCGACCCAAATTACGCGAATTAAGTCTACCCAAAAAATATGTACGCAAGATTACGATTTTACCTGAAACATAATGACAGTAAGTGGATCAGTTGGTATGTTGCCTCCTCTGCAAATAGTGGATCCATCTTGCTCTTGTGTTTGTGTTGAATTAACAGCAACGGCCGATGAAATTGCATTTATCACTGGTCTTGTGCGCTTCATTTTCATTTTCATGGCCGTCCAAGGAATCCTTTGGGGATTCGGCCTGAAAGCCAGAGGAGCTGATACTCCGTCCCAGGTCAACGCAAGTTGCATAGAAGAGCAAGAGTAGAGTACCCCACCTGCTACTCTTAATTCCATTGCAGCTTTGCCCTTTTCTTCCACTAACCCTACCGCTGCTACCTGATCTTCTTGGCGTAACTAGAGGCTTTACTGCTCTATCTACAACTTCTTCAGGGGACACAGGGTAGAACGAATAACAAAATTCCACAGACATAATCACCTTATAATGTTTCGATCCCTGTAACGGTCTGCTCTGTCTCAACCATCTCTATGGCAATATATGAATCCTGCGAACAAAATCGTTTGTATTAACAATATATGGCTGATGCTTCATGCTTTTTTCGCTCTGGAAAATATATGGCTGATGCTTCTTGCCCGCCTTGCCAAAATCATCTCATCTACGTGGAGGGCAACCATGAATTAAACTGGCCATGGTTGGCAACATTCACGGGCTGGGGCTGGTCACATGTGACCTCGATCTCAACTTCACCCACATTATTGTTGAGCTTCAAGCTAATAAATCTTATTTTTCTTTAATAAATGAGAGGGGGAGAGAGAATGGATTCGGTTTTAAAACAGTTTATAATATTGTTTGATTAGAGTTATTTTTAATAATATTTTATAGAAATAGTATAAATTTAAAGGGATAGAAAGTAAAAAAGAAAATTATTGTAAAGTTTATTAAGTTAAAGACAGTTTGTAGGAAAGATTGTATAATTTTCAGGGCTGTTTTTAAAAGCCTCGCATTCTAAAATGAAATGTTTTTTGTTTTCATTTTTCAAAAGAACAAAAACTACATACTTTTTCCTGCGGCATCTTTTTTGATCTTTTCCACCACTGAGTTGCTTAGAATTAGTCTTTAACTAAGCAATAAGAATTTTGTCTCTCTAAAAAATATTAACTTCTATATACACCTTTTGTTAATGATATGGAAAAGTGAAAACTTAATTGGTTGTTTTTCTAATTACTAATAAATAATAATTATAAATAAAATGATTTTTCACTAATAATTAATAATTATAAATAAAATGATTTTTCACTAATAATAATTATAAATGAGATGATTTTTTATTAATAAATAATTTTTACCAGATGATATTGAATGACAAGTCAAATTGTATCCAGAGCCAAAATAGTTATGACTACTAGTTTGACAAAATTTTCCATCATGTAAAAAAACACCAAAAATACACAACGTATTATTTATTTAGATGAGTAGACGGTATTAATTTGGTCGAACATGAGAGGAGGGTGAAAAGTAACAACTTTTTGTATTGGGAAATGGAAGGCACATGACACGAGTGTAAAGTAGAGTCGTTGCTTTGCTTTACCGAAGATGAGGACGTGCACTCACGAGTGTTGAAATGTTGTTTTGACGCGCCCGAGGATTCCAACGAATTCTTTCAAATATTATAAACCCAAAAGCCTTTTATACATTATCACTTGCTCCCTTAAAAAAATCGCAGATAAGGACACTTATATTTACTCATACCAATTACCCTAAATATCCATAAGTCAGATAAGGATATTTATAAGCTTTTTATACATTATCACTTTTTTTTTAAATTTAGGAGAATGGGTAACTGGTGAGAGTTATCCTGCACAGACCCATAATCAAATCTAACTCGTTGTCACTATAAATCTAAATTACATGCAACCGCCTGCAATGTTCCCTTGCAAAAATCGCACATAAAGACACTTATATTTACTCATAGTGATTACCCTATATATCCATAAGTCTTGATTGTAAGTTGGCCCATGTAATGTCTTTTATAAAATGCCTTCCATATACAAACAAACAATTAGACAAGGATGGTACTCATTTATTTTAGGAAATATAGATTTTATATAGGGATATAAGTTTATTAACTAATGAATCTATATAGATGAAAATAGTTTTAGATAGAGGAGGAATGACTTGTTATAGAGTTTTGTGAACCCAACCTAATTTAATAATTTGATTAATTAATTTATTAAGTATTTTTTAACTAATTACTCAATTGTTTTGAAGAATAGTAGCCATTGCAAAAAAAAATAAAAATAATAATAATAAAAATATAATACTAAATCAAAAACCAATAAACAAATGAAATAAATTAATTTAATTTTCACTTCATCAGTATTAAATTAAGTAATAAATTAATAAACATATCAATAAGAAAAATTAAACTTTAAATAATTCAATTCTTTTAATTTATTACTCTAACAAATTATTTAAAAATAATTAATTAATAAATAATCCAACCAATTATTTAAAATATTTAAATTTTATATAAAAATAAAATTAAATAAACATAATAAGTAATTCATAAATTATAAAATCATTAATTAGGTTATCCGCTTAATTTATTAATTAATTAATTAATTAATTTGTCCATTAACTTATTAATTAGCTAAAAAATTAAAAAATAATTAAATAAATACAGAAAAACTAGTAAGATAAGGCCGACTATGTTAATTAATATCTTTTTCATTAATTAATTTATAATATATATTAAACTATATATATAACTTTTGAATACATCATTAAGTTCTAGAGAATATCTATTGAACCGATGATGGACTCACTTGGTAGTCCGAAATGTTGGGTTCACAATTTGAAAATTTTGTTAAGCACTTGGATTGTGAAGATCACACAATACTAATTTACAACACAAATCTATGCTGTATTTTAGAACAAAATTGAGTTAAAAATATATTGAAAACACATTAAAATGTAGATTACTAAAAAGGCTTGAGATGTTGTAATCATAAGAATATATTTATTTTTAATTTTTTAAACCATATAATATATACAAATGTAAGATTGAAACATTTTATTTAATATAAGTATTGAAATATTTTTTCCCAATGTCATAAAATATTTGTATTACATCTCAATATTGCTAATATTCTATTTTACAACCTAATTTATTATTATTATTATTATTATTATTATTATATATAAGACTTGAATGAATTGCACATCTCCTTTTATTACTCTTATTACAAAGTAATGTGAATTCTTTTATTTTCAAGTACTTCTCTATTTGGCAATTAAGAATATCATGTTTTTGTTTATTTTATAAGGGTTTTTTTATTTTAATTAATTTAATTTTCTTTAAAGTTGATATAAAATTAAGTTTCTTCACAGAAACATTGAAATATTTTATTCATAGTAGAGAGTGAAAAATGAATGGAAAATGAAATGGTTGTAGTGCATTTCTTTCGTACAGGGTTACAATACTTTTAATAAACCTATGTAAACATGTTTTATTTAAATGTTAATTTATTTATATTTTAAAAAGGGAAAACGTATCAACTAGGAAATTGAGCATGAAAACAAAATACACATCCTCCCTGATACTTGGTTATAAATGTGCCTTTCCCGCATAATAAATCATGTACAAAAAATAGATCTCTTACTCGTAAATAAATAAATAAAAATTATACATTAAATTTTGATTGCTGTAATTTAATGTTTAACTAATCATAATTCAAAATTTATATTTATTATTAAAAAAAAATGATGTAAAAATAAGTTCAAAATATACATTTCACAAATTGTATATAAAAAATATTAAATCACTAAAATTTCCGTTAATCAACCAAAATTTCAACTATTTAGCCCTATGTTGTAGAAAATATTTGAAGTGATTATTTTCGTAACTATTTAGCCATAAGATTTCCAACATATTTACTTCATATATTCATAAAAGTAAATCAAAACGTGACCAAAAAGGT
>APFE031332781.1:0-26592 GCA_000404065.3 Pinus taeda
CCTCAGCAGCAGGAGGCCGCTGAGGGCAGTTGCGAATTGCTTGTTGCAGGGAGGTGCATGATCTCTCTGATCCAAAAGAAGTGGATCCTCAGCAACTGGAGGCCACTGAGGAGAAGCATGGTTGCATCTATGAGTGTTGCAACAACAACTAGGGTTGCGCGTGTGCGACCTCAGGAGCTCTCATCGCAGCAAAAAAAACTTTATATACAACCCCCATATTAGGAATCAAACACTATGTCCATGATTACATTATACAAAATGTCTCATTTTCACAAACAATTGTTTCAAAAAACACAACAGGTTGCATTGATATCCAAATAGATCATCATTCTTCGTTGGAATTATTGTCAGTGCTTGAGCTACTTCCATGACTTGGGTTATTTGGAGGAATGTTTTGTTGATTGCATCAATTGCTTTCATCTTCTTGATCTTATTCCATCTGCAAACATAAAATTCAAATGTAATGAGTGTATCCACATTCGTGAGAATAATGAAAATTGAAATAAATAATAGACATCAATGTAAATCAAAAAACAATGTACCATAGAAAAAAGTGACTCGTGAATTATACACATTCTTTCAAAACCAAATTTCATGCCTTCTTTCAACAACTCTTATGTTGGCATAGTTCCATAACTTTGTTTCTTGCAAGTTTTATACCCATAATAAATCATATATTTAATATAAAGGATTTTTTTTCTTCTATTAATTATAAACTCAGAGAAGTAAAACAACATAGATACTTACGAATTCCACAATTAATTTTGGATATGCCAACATATACTCATAACCGTTATTTAACCCAATGTCAATTAATTCTTACGATGGCTCTTATTTGTATGTTAACACCTATCTAAAGACACTCAAGGATGGTTGTTGTAAAACAACTTAAAGTATACAAAAATGAAACCTTGAATTGTTATAAGGAAATGTTAACAATTACTCACAAACTTTGAAATCAACACTTTTATTCCTTGTCATCTTGTTTTATGTGTTGAATGAGTTCCATCTTGTTTTCTTTCCTGTAAGAAAATACTTGAAAATTAATATTTAATGCAAAATTATTTTTTTATATGTACAAAGTCAATCATGATTACATATATTTGAAGCACATTATTGTTGAGATGGCTCCTCTTGTGATGCAATTATGTCCATTTCTTTGTCCATCTCCTTATACATTTTTCTAAACATTCCTACTGACATGTTTCATATATCAACACGTTAATCATTTGAGATTTTCATAATCTTCCTGAAAAAAAAAAAGTAATAAACTATTTTTATAATGATATATGAAAACTAAATATAACAAAATCGATATTAATAAATTAATGGTTTGTAGTAATATATACCTATAATTCTATGAAATCATTAAATACAATCAGGAATATTATCTTTTGAATGATTTTTTGTTGTTGTTGTTGTTGTTGTATGTTTTTGCTATTGCAAGTCTTACATGTCTTAATAACCATTGCTCTAGAAACTCTTCCTCTAGTTTAGATATAATTTCGTTTTTAGAATCATTGCATTGATTTTTGTATTGTAAGTGGAAAGTATGTCTATAAGTTCATTCCACTAGATCCCTCATAAATCTATAAGAAATTCCCCCCCTTTCATTAACCTCCAACACCACTCCAGATGAGTTAAGGACCAATTCATCGTCATTTACATGTTCCATAATTTTTCTTTTCTTAGAACAACATTGATATTTTCCTTCATTGTTGCTCCATGTAGAACATTAAACATATATGAATTAATAGATTGTTTGAAACATGTTATCTGATATTCTTAAGTATATTATTAAAAAAAAAAAAAAAAAAAAACTAATATTGAATAGTACTTTTTCATTCACCTTATTCATCATTCTGCAATTTTTCTATCAAGCTTTTACGTTCTTCTGCACTTAGATTAAAAATAATCTTATCGACCTTATGCATTATGTGACTCTGCATGACACACACCAACTAATACATATTAGTTAACTTACATATAATTCAAACATATTAATTTTGTAAATAATTTACAAAGAACTTGTCTTCTCTGATATTTTTTTATGTGTTTTCATTGTGTCGATCAATTTTTTTGTTACTAGAGACCTTCTGACACCTTTTTTATTATTATACAACATGTACCATTCAATACAAAAGCCATTAGATATATTTTACAAACTAATCAAATAATTTTCAGCCAAAAAATGCTTTGGTAATCAATGTGTTTATAAGATTAAACAAACTGGGTTTTTAATTGTTCAGCACCGTCATGGAAAATTAATTTTAGATTAGGGCGGCGTGATTGGTAAGGCTAAACGCACCGCACTTATTTAAATGTGCTATTAGGAACATGTGTGTTGGTGTGTTATATTACACCGGGAGCGACGATGAACAAACTAGACAGAATTGAAAGTGTTATTATATATCAGTGTGTTGAAGTACTTAGGTAGCCCTGGTGTGTTATGTTACATAGGGCGCACCTCGAAACATATAGTCATTTTTTTAAAAATCGGAGAGGGTTGACGGTGCGATTTGTAAGGCTCAACGCACCACAATGATTTAATGGTGTTATTAGGAACATACACATTGGTGCATTATATTACAACGAGAGCAATGACGAATAGACTAGACATAATAAAAAATAGTATAATTTACTGGTGCATTGTATTACTCAGATAGCATCGATGTGTTATGTTACAGATGGCGCACTATGCAACATATAGTCGTTTTTAAAAAAATGGAGAGGGTCAACAAGGTTTGGATCTAATTCAATATTAATTCTCCTACTTTATAAGTCAAGCGCCCTATATATAGTAAGTACACAAACCCATTAAATCTAAAATCCCTGAAAAACCCTAATTGTGAAGTGTTAGAGAAAGTTAAACCCTAATGTGAAATTTTGCAGGAAAAAACAAGGGTTTAAGGTAAGTTTTGAATTTTTTTGTTTCTTTTTTTTTCTTCTGAATTTTTATTAAATTTATATACGAACAAAGATCATAAAAAAAAATTACTAGTAAAATCTGTAGCAATTTTTTTATTATACTGGGTTTTTAATTTTTATTTTTTTTGTTCTGGATTGTGAATAAATCTGACATAAATTGTAAAATATTTTAACAATAAAATTTAAGATTCTTGTTATCTAGGGTTTTGAGTGAATCATCATACCTTTCAACTCTTGATCTTTTGGTGATCCAAATATTTTGTAGCTTTGATCTGATCTTCTCTTGCAAATGATCTCTCTTTTATTTATTTATTTTGTAAGCTTGGTAGGACCTTCCTTTTCATTAACATCAAAAAACAGGCAAGTTACATCCATATGTTGAGTGGTTAGGTGGCCTCAACCTTCCTAGTGGGAAACCATGTATGTTGGCCACCTAACAGCATGATAAGCCATCCAAAAACAAAATATAATAATTCTATCCATTCAGGCCAAAAAAGTTTGATTATCCTTAAACTACCTAACATCTAAATATCTGTATACATACTAAAGGTACTGAAAATATAAAAATTATTGCATATACTAATAAGTAAAAGAGGAGTGAAACGCCAGACTACTCATTATCTACTGAGTCAACCGAAGCTGGATCCTTGAAATTGGACCCAGGAAGTTCAGATTGCGGAATGCATGGGATATGCCTTTCAATACAGCTAAGGCGACCACTTTGCTGTTGTAACTAAAATTTGATTTGTTGAAAATATTTGCGATAGCCCGGTAGATCTTGAGCATTCATGGCATATCATGGAGGGATATGATCTAGGGCATTAACCAGGAGGCCCTTTAACAACCAATACAAGTACATCATCTGCTTATACTAGGAAACCCGACCTTGAGAATTCCCTGGATCGAGCACCAAGGTTTGCCAATCCTCTCAGTCAATGTCTAGCAATCATGTTGTCTCATTTAACTCTGCTTCCCATTTAGCAATGAGTTGATGAATCAGGGTCGAGCCTACGTGATACATTGTAGCCATTTATTCAATAATCCAAGAGGTGGACTTCCATCCACGTGATTTTCCAAAAGATGTGTTGGGGCTGTTAGAGTTACTAGCCGAGTTGGCCTTCTTTCCGTGCCCACGAGAGCCTCGACTGGTCCGGCCTCTTCTAGAAGCTGCTTAGGCCATGATGTAACATTGATGACACAAATAAAACAAACTGAAACCCTTAAATCGATACCAGAGTGTCGACCCAAAACAAGCCACAACCCAAGAGTAGAGTTATGTCGGGGGTAGTGTTGGAGAGAACCTGTCAAGGTAATTGATGGTGAGAACCACAACCCATACAAATCCCAATGGTGGCCCCAATTGCAGCCCTGAAGCCTTACAAAGAAGGCATCTCAATTTTCAAAACCATAAGTCTAACAACAATCAAACCAACATAGGGTAGAATGACCATCCAAACCATTGTTTTCCAGAAACCCGAGAATATCCGAGCCATAGCCACAAAATGCCAGAGGATAACCATGGTCACTATGTCCATGACGGAACCAGAGAGACCATAAGAGGCATGTTGGCCTCATTAACATAGCACCCATACGAGGCAGCAAAACTCCATAGAGCACAGACACAAGAATAAAGAAAACAAGACAACCTTCAAGCAATTCAGAGACGACCATACCCACTTCCAAAGAATACATTTCCAAACCCATTTTATACATATCATATCCCTTATCCCATGAAACTCCCAGATAAGAAGAGTGTGCCATGACATAGAAATAAATTAGAAGTCTAAGCACATACCCGAAACCGATGACATGAACCCACAGTAAATGAACCAAAGCCCTGCAAATTCCAGTCACAGTAGTTTGTCGTAGGTTGTGGGGAAGCTCAATTCCAAACTTATGCCAAGCACAAACACCAAATGAAAACTTACAAAATTGAACGTCGAAAAGCTTGGGTGCATGTCGCGTTAAGCCAGCCTTGCCACCTTCATAAGTTACATTGATTGCTTTCAGATGTGCTGCCATCGCTCCATGTGATACGAGCATGTGGATGGTGGCAACAAATCTCCTTGAGATCCAACAGATGTCTATCATGTTGTACTATTACCGCTATTAAGGCACTCGTAACCCGATTGAGGAGATCTATCTTTTATTTAAACCCTAACAGAAATTGTAAACTTTTTTATTAGTAAAATAAGCAATAAATTTTAAAAATTACTATGCAAGTCTTTTAGTAATCTTTTAGCTTTTGATCTTCTGAATAATTTTGTTGTTGTTGCATAATGCTCCTAATGTAGCTCTCTTGCAAATCACTTCCTTAAAGTTTTGGGTAAAATAATGAAATGGTGAATAATTGTTTAATATTTAAAAGACTTTATGAAATTAGATTCAAAAATCAATTGTTGCTCAGTTAAAAAAATAATAAATAAAAATAAAAATCACAATTTTTTTTTGTTAAATTTCTCCGCACTTCAGTGCATTCGATAATCAAGTGCACCGGTGTGTTTATATAAAAAACATATCGACATTTCTGGGGCACCATATTTTTTCAACGCACCAACATGATTCATTTTTTTTTTCATTTTAGAAATCCTGAAATGGTGCGATTATTTTTTTTAACGCAACGATGTGATCTATATTTAAAAGAGCACCGAGACAGTTGAATTCATTTTTATTTTCTAAATTCATGAAACAATTGCATACCAATGTTGTCTTTTATTTAAATGTACTAGTGCATTTCTATGTGAATGAGCATTGTTCTTTTTCTAGTTTAGACTAACCTAAGTACCCATCGGGGATTTGAACCAGTGACCTATCGCAAGGAGTGCCTTAACAGCGCACCCATTCACCGTCAATCCAAAGCCCCATGGGCCTGTGAATGAGCATTGTTAATGATAGCTTATTTTTTATTATTTTGGAATGTCGGAAATCAGTGCGAGTATTATTTAAACGCCTCGATGCTCTTATTATTTAAACAAACCGATGTAGTTTATTCTGATTAGTGCACCAGTGGGGTCTAAAAGTTATTTGAAAATTTATTTTCACATAAGATGACATATTAATCTCAAATTATCTTTTAGGACCCATACAAATGAATTATAGTAGTTCATAGTATACATTTTCTGCTTAAAGTCGCCTTGTTCTTGAAAAATGGTTTCAAAACTGTATTGAAATTCAGATTGTGGTTATATGGTTCTCGAGATTAATTTTAGATATTCACACAATATTTTATTTTTTATTTTCTCAAATACAGGGACAAAATCTCAATAATATCAAAAAGTCAATTCTTCAAATTCCAGCTCATTCCGTATTGTTGATAAAAGTCCTTCACGAAGTTCTCCGTTTCCATCTGGAGTAAGTTCATATTTTATTTATATTTTGATTATCTAAATGAATTTATTTTTTTAATCCATGTCAATTTGAATAAAAATGTATGCAAATTATTTGCAGGATCCAGATTCAAAATCAAGTTCAAATGCAGAAAATATTCTTCCATATTATTTTCAAAAACATCGGAAGCTCTTATCAAGAGCAGCATATTGCAAGCAGTTGGTAAATGAAAATGGAAAACCTCTTCACCCTTCCAATTAGAACATGGCATCTTTTAGTCATAATCTTGGATCAATGATGGTAATAATTGTTTGGTATACTGAAGTTTCAACGAACCAATTACATTGTCGTGCTTACCAATATCATTGGTATTGTACTAATGAAGTTCAATATTTTTTGAAATTAGGATTTTAGTGATGATCGGAGACCCACCTACCATCTTCCAATGCACCTCACTACAACACTAAATTGAGAGAAGGTTGCATTAAGAGCAAGACTAAGAGAGGAAGCATACAAAGAATGGTTGAATCAACCACCTATTCAATTCCCACTATGTTCAAGTTCACCAATTAGGAATGACTACAACAATAGTAGTTATTCATCATAAGTTGGCAATGGAGGAAATCAAATGGAGGCTGGTATGGATGATTACTTTCGGGATATGATTGTCATGGAGGCAATGTTGTTAGATGCATTCCAGAACATTGAGCTAGGGGATGATGCTCATATCACTGATACCTTATTCGAAAGCCTGAAATCTACTTCCACCACCCTTCTCTTTGGACTTGGTGGCAAGTCAAACTCTACTAAGTTGGGGACAACAATGTTGTTGTACATTGTGAAAGAAAAGTTTGGCATGTAAAATGCATGTTTCTCTATAATATTGATGTAATTAACTTGCATGATCGATTTTATTCCTTATATTTTGTCACACAATCAAATTTTAAAATGGTTGATTTTATGAATGTTAAATATTGATATTGTACAGTTATATTCCCCACCAATTGCATGATAATAAAAGATAATGTTCTTCCGAGTGATAATGTATTGTTGGGCAGTTGCGAAGAGGCAAAGTAGTTGTTGAAAATGTTGGGTGTTGAGTACATATCATATCATTCATGTCCAAATGCTTGTATTATATATAGAGGAGAATATGCATACAAAGAGATATGTCTGAAATGTGGGCATGACAAGTACCGTAATTAAAAAAAACAGGTAAATTGCATGGTCCTCCTCATAATATATTGAGGCACATGCTTATAATCCCAAGAATTCAAAGACTCTTCCATTGCAAATAATTAGCTACGTTGTAGGGATGGCATGCCTCAGATAGAATTGATTCAGGAGTTATGTGAATCCCAACAAATTCAATAACTATGAATCATATAGAAGATACATGGCCTGAAAAAATCAAGGATAAAGTACAAAGTCTACGACTCAGCATAGCCATGGATGGCGTCAACCCATATTCCCTCCAAAACACCAACTATTTTGTTTGTCTTGTAATAGTGATCAATAACAATATCTTCCCATGGTTGTCTGTGAAGAATGAACACCTTGTGGTGGCTCTCATAGTCCCTGGTAGAAGACAACAGAAGAATATGGATGTCTACTTACAACCATCGATAGATGAATTTAAGAAATTATGGGAAGGGATACATGTGTACGATGTATCAAGACCCATCGCAACAAAGAGGATTTTTACATTGTATGACATATGTGTTTACACCATACATGATTATCTAGGCTTAGGAGTTTGCTTTGGTAAATTACATTCTTATTTTTTTGTTTAGTAACAATATTGTTTGGCATATTAATTTAATTCGTTGCAATTGTTCATATCTTCATGGTCACTAATGTGTCGACCTGTATACAATGATTTCGTAAGTCTTGTATCATAAGGGTATCATGGATGTAAATGTGTGGACCTTCTCTGAAGGCTAGGTGGTCCGACCACCTACGAAAGCCAATGTATGAATGCTCCAGGGTATTCCTCCTAGAAGAACACCCTTACAGAAGAGCAACATATGCTTTCAATGGTAAACCAGAGAGAACCTAAAGGCCTGCAATAATGACACCAGCTAGATGGATTAAAGCATATGAGATAGAGAAGGAGAAGGAGTTTGCATAAATGTTCAATTCGAATGGGGAGCCTATGTTCGATGATCCAGATTTCTTTGACACCTATGTTGAGAAATTGCCCATTGGGATGAAAATGAAATCTATTTTTTATGAGCTCTCATATTGGGAGCATCTTAAAATTTCCCACTCACTAGATCCCATGCATATATTTAAAAATGTTTTGTCTTCTTTATGGAGGAACATACCATTGAAAGAAAGTGACACATTGGTTGTTAGGAGAGATATTATTTCTTAAAAAACTAAAAGAAACATTGGCCAAGACAAGAAACTAGAGGAGAGGTTGGCCCCTCTTAGTCTTTCAAAGAAGGTGATATCCCATAGATTTTAAAAAAATATTATCTTTCTTTGGCAAAGGAAGTTATAATAAATGTGAGGGTGCCTTCTTTATATTGGTCTTCACTATGACGTTGCTTCATTATGGATGACCATTTGTCGGGGTTGAAATCACATGACTATTTGAACCTTCTAATTATTTTGTGTAATGTACTATTTACTATGTACTGCCATTATCCTCTACTCATGCATGGGTGTGTGAACCATGACTTCCCCCAAGACCTATGATGTGCCATATCTAAATTATTTGCATTTGTACATTGGCTCACATCAAAGGAGATTCATGTGTCTAGCATTCCACAGTGGCATCAAGAGGTAGTTGAGATTGTTTATATGTTTGACAAAGAACTGTCGACGAGTTTCATGGACTTGTAGGTTAATATTCTAATTGAAGTACTAGATGAGGTTGAATTAGTTGGGGTCATTTCTTGTCGTTGGATGTTCGTCTTAGAGAGGTACATGAAGAAATTGAAAGGTTTTGTTCAACAAAGGGAAAAACTAGAGGAATCTATGGCAGAGGGGTATATATCGTATGATTCTTTCTATTATGCCAATAAGTACATCAAGAAGATCAGCAACACACCAGGTGTGGTGATTTGGGATGACGAAAGGGATGAAGACAAAAGAGAAGGGGAGCTTCTAGAAATGAATGGAAAGAGGCACATGTTAAAGAGTAAGTGCAGGCTTATCATTTGTCAAATTACTATACAATAACTATTCACACTAAACCTCATATTAATGCATATTTTGATCTCAATCTCATATAATATTATAAATATATATATATATATATATGTGTGTGTGTGTGTGTGTGTGTTTGATTTCATCAATGAATTCAGAAATTGAAGCCGTCAACAAATTCATTCTTTACAATATGGAATCGACAAAACCGTGGGTTGCATTGTACAAAGAGAATAGACGAAATGGGACAGTGACAAGAAAGCATTCAAATGGTTGAATGGTATAATCGTGCCTTATCCTGATCAGTTAAAAGAAAATATTCCAATGACATGCCCTAACAGTGGGGTTGTTGATCAAGTCATAAAGAAATATGGTGCATCTTGTCATTACCCGCATGCTGAAGAGGATAGGCTAAACATAGGGATTTGGCGCAACAACTCAGTTATTATAATCTCTTTTTGTACAATTTCAACTTCATATTGAACCTTTTAATTGTAACATCCATATATATTTTATATTTTTTTATTATGTTCGGGTTATTAGACACATGACACTGTGATTTTTTCACTTTTTTATAGGTGCATTTGTTCCCATCTATGTGGGCATATGGACATATTTTTCACACGGAGGATGCTGATGATGGATGCATGACACAAGTTTGTGGACTGGAAGTTGAGTTCGACCAACTTTGTCGTGCTAGCCAACGCGATCAAAACCTAATGTAGAGGACATTAGGTTACGTTGGAAAGATACAAGAGATCATTCAAGTGGACTTCTCTTCATTCCAATGTGTTATTTTTAGGTGCAAGTGGTGGGACACCTTTGATCAGAATAATGTAAAGGAAGATTGGGATAGTGGGCTGATATATATCAACTCTAGAAATATGTGGCATGAAGTTAGGGAGCCTTATGTTTTCCCAAAACATTGCAACCAATTGTTTTTTACCCAGATGTGTTGGACAAGGATTGGTGGTTTGTACTAAGACATGACCCTAGATCAAAACATGTCTTTGAGAACAACAATGTTATCATGCCAAGCACTGAGGAAGATAATCAAGGTGATGACAATTGGGAGCGATATGTGCCTCTGTTATTTCATAATTTATATTGTTGTTGTATGTTTTTGTTTTCATTATTTCGCTAAGTATTTCCAATTGTTGATGCTCCCTCTGCTGATGTCTCTACTACATGATTAACATATAAAATACATTAGTCTCATATATAAAATGCTTTTTTTTAATTAATTGAAAAATGTATTTATTAATATGGAAACATAACTTTCAATTTAAAAAATAAAAAATTATCGATGCGCCAAAAACACAATTTTTTCACATGACAAGAAATTACATTATGTGTAATTTTTTCTATGTTCCAATTTATATATGAATTTAAAAACAAAAATATTTATAACAAAAAAATTTTAACCACAACCAATAAATAAAAATATTTCAATGTGCATATTAAATATATAATTTATAGATACTTTATATAAAGAAAATAAAAGTAATTAATTGAAATTTTTTTTTTTTTTAATGTTTCCTTAGTGAGAAAGATTGAGAGATTCTAATCCATTAACAGTTGTTTCTAATTCAATGTATAGGGATATTTGTAAAATTTCAATGTTTAATATGATTTGATATGTAATATTTTATAAAATATTAATAACAAAAATAATTAAATGTATACATACAAGAAAAAATATGAGGGGGCATATTTTAACATTTTAATACAGAGAATGTGAATTACAAATAAAATATTTCAATGTTAACTACATATATATTATACTAGCTGCCTAGATCCACTAAGCACCGAGAGGGATCAAATCTCTTTTCACTCAAAAATATGTTTGCATCTCAAGAGATTTGATCCCTCTCAACACTTGGTAGATACAGAGTTAAGATGGATCTAGGCTACAGATTGTAAAAACATTATGACTTAAGTTTTTTAAATTTAACAATAGATTGAATTTTATAAACCAATGTTGAATTAGTTAATCTACACAGTCCCTGTAGAGATCCACGAACATCGGATATGCTTTGATATCTCGAGGCCTCGCAGGGTGGACTCCTTGTCGAACCAAAACTCTGGTCAATCTATCACAGTAGTCCATCTGAAAGCGCAAAGCAGTCCTCCACCCCTGGATGCCCACACCCACCTGAGGATGTGCCTCACCCTCTAGGGCCTTGCCCATCTCCTCATCTCCTCCATTTGGCGGTGGGGAAGGAGGCATGTCCCCATCATATAAACCGTTGTCTACAAAATATAAAAATAATTAGACAATTTCATTAAACAATTCAATAAAACAAGTTAGAATGTGTTAGAATAAATTTTATTCTAATTCATTAAAACAAGAAAATGAAACTAGATTAATTTAAAGAAAACACTAATATTACCTCTATCTTCAGGAGGCTCAGTCGATGTGAAGAAGACGTTAGGACACCCTCTCCAATCAATCCCCACGTATAGATACCTAATCATGACAAATGCATGGTCATCCACATTGGCCAGTAGTGCTAGTGCCTCGTTCGGAAACTCTCGCATTCCCTCTTGGGCATCTTCTGCCCCCACATGCACATATGGGCCTCAGTGATAGACTTATGAGGGAGATGATCAAATGTAGGCCTCATCTCCGGAAACCTCTAAAAAATAAACAAAAAAGCTCGGAAGCAAAAGGGAAGGTCTCCCTCCCTTGTCTCGACAATGCACGACATCTATCTAAAGCCGTGCAAAACTACCTCAAAAAAATGGCAGAGCATTTGATGCAACATGGCACTTGAATCAAAGAATCAACATAATACAAAAAAGGGCAACTAATTTGATTCCCATGACCACAAGAATGTGTGATGGTGTTGACTAACAATGAGAGTCACCTAGCCTCCTCTGTAGCAAAATAAGAAATCCGTAGTTTTCCACCATAGACCTGAAAATATGATGGATAGACTGCATGAGGCCCGACATATCTCTGAGTGTATGCACGCTGACTCTCAACTACAACACCATGGGGAACATCAGGGAACTGGGGAAAATTCTCCCCTCTCTTGGATAGGCCAGTGATAAAGTATATGTCCTCCTTTGTGGGAATATACTACAATTCAGGACTGACATGAAAATCATGTTGCTGGACATTCTATCAGTGGATCAAGCACACTAGTAGGACAAAGTGCACCTTCAGGGATGTACCCTCCTCATAGTACTTGAGGAGGCCTACATTCCTCAAGAGCGCTGAGGTCGTTGGAGTAATTGGGCGAGGGTATAAATGCCTCTCCCTCTCTCTCGCTTTCCATGGTCAAACCATATTGTATGAGTCCGCCTAATCCTTCTGCTCTTACTACTGCTCCCTCTGTTGACGTCTCTGCTACATTATTAACATATAGAATACATTAGGCTCGTGTATATATGCATATATTAAATGAAACATGTATTTATAACTATGGAAACATAACTTTCAATAATAATAAAAAATAAATAAAGTACCGGTGCGCTCAAAACATGGTCACGCACCGATGCTGATGCGCTTTCAGCTATAACTACACCAGTGACAATGCACACATAAGTATGAGGCACTGCGAGTGTTTTTGAAATTTAACTTTTCATAGTGGTGCACTTGTGCACCAATGCGCATGTATAACATGTTGGCACCAGGATGGTGCGTTCAAGTTATCGAACACACTGAGTTATAAGAATATTTTTAAATATTTATTTACGATGTGTTTGGTAAATATAAACACATCGAGAGTGACGTATAGACACACAATTTGTCGCATATTTCTGGAGGCATTTATATTTACAAAACACACTGCCACAATAGTGATGCGTTATGTTCATGCAACAAATCGCGGTGGACCCTGTAAATTTACAAGGCCTGTCGCTCCCAGTGCGAGCCGAACATATCGAGCGCATCACATGTTGAAATTTCTTTTCCAAAACTAGTGAGAAATTCAACCTAATTTGCAATTCTAATCCACTAAAAACTTAAATTAGAGAGAAACATAGAGGTTACCTGGACATTTAGTTGTTAGGAGGCATTGTGGACACGTAATGGAGAAAAACAAATTTTCAACTCGTTTGAAAAAATTGGAAACTCAAACAATGGGTACAATATTGAAAGGTGGTCAGCAAGAGAAGCATCAACATAAGTACGCTTGCACGTGGCAAGAGTGGCGGCGGTGCTTCAGAGCTCTCTCATATTATAGATGATAAAAATGAAAATTACGGTCATGTTTTTTTATTATTATTTAACCCTCCTCTAGTGCATTTTGTAAAGCGCACCAAGGTGGGCTATATCCAATTTTTTTTCTCTGTGCTTTATCGAGACACACCATGTTGTGGTTTTACAATAACATCGATCTTCTTTTAGAAATTACAAACCGTATATCTGTACGCTTTATAAGATGCCCCCGGGCATTGTTATACATTTACGGCAACGAGACATCATTAGCAAATAAAACTGGTGCATTTTACTATATGAATGAATATAGTGCTAATAGATATTCAAGCATCGGTGCATTTAGGTATTTAGTGCACCGTGGTTTTTTATTTTTCAAACAAAAAATCTACGGTGCACTATGGTATATGCAGCTTCAGTGCGTGTATGGATAACAAAGCACCAGTGCACTTGAATAATTTAGACGCATCATCAAAGAAACATCTGCTAAAACATCCGCTCGCCCACCTCCACTACAAATGGATTTTTAGGTTATTTTTATAGGAGCCTCTGCAAAAACCCCCATTAGAAGGTCTTTTCCTTGTAGTGGCACATCTTGTGATCATGTGATTGAAGGTTTTCCAATACCTTGTCTAAGGAGGTGGGGCCCCTCCTTAGCCTGGTGCTGCTAGGTAGCATTAGCAGGTAGCTTAGTATTTATCGTCGTGGTTAATTTACAACTAGTTTATATTGTTGCTACTCTATTTACATTTCCCTATAATTATGTTAATTTATTTTTGCTGCAACTTGTAGTTCCTTTGTTGCAACATAGTGAATTTCCTTTTGTTGTGTCTGATATATATTGTTGCTCTAATTACAATATTTACTTCTTGTTGCAGCTCTTGGTTATATCATAGCTAACGAATTTGCTCATTTTCAGTCAATCTGGTTGTTGTTGCAACTCGCCTATATCGTACTTTTACTCTGTTTTCAATGACATGTTGTGATTAAGAACTAGGTCATGTTTAAATATTATTTCTAAGTTTTTTTTTTCTCATTATACATTACACTCTAGGCATGTGCCATTGCATCTTTGTTACAACTAATCAAGGATATCATTATACTAGAACATGTCACTCTTAGTAATTGGTGTGGTTCCTTTTCTACAAGTGTGCTTTACCTTTCCTGCAATTCACTTTCCTACAAGTGTGATTTACCTTTCTTGCAATTCACCTTCTTGTAAGCGTGCTTTATTTCTTGCAAGTGTAGTGTGATTTTCTAGATCAGTGCCCTGTGAAAGCATCCATATATTGAACTCTGACAACCATTATTTACTACAACTTCATGAAAAATAACAAATTACACTGGCATAGATTTTGCACGATAGTTCACAAGTTCCAAATGAACCTCAGATTGACAATTTAAATGCACAACTAACCAATTGCGCATCAAGATAATTGAAAGTAATTGAAAGGCCCATCACACACTATGTTTGACATCACTTGTCTCAACTCTTCTACCTTTCCATGGAGAAATTTCTTAATACCAACTTCCACATTGCAAATAATGCTCTTTGTGAGAATTCTTCACGATGAAATGGCAAAGTTCAATGCCTTGCCCAATACACTAGTTGTTTTCTCATCCAATGTTATGCTTGATGGGTTTATTACACATCTTTTCATCTCTCTACCACTTCTATTTTTTGTTATGTATAGCCTATTTAATTTCTCTATTTGGATGAGTGTGGCATCTTCAATTACTCTATGTTTATATAACAATGAGTCACTACAAGCCATCCTAGAAATCCCATTTAATGTTGCTTTCAAGTTTCAAATGTATACTATGCAAAGCCTTGTAAAGCATGTCCAACCTTTTTCTTTTATTTATTATTTTGAATCATACTAGTGCATGGCTCACTTTATTAAGAATTTGTTAGGTTCCTCTTGGTAAGTTATGATTCAACCTTGCAATGTTTATAATATAAATGTATTCCCACTTCATATGTTACTCTCCATTTAATTCAAAGGTGATTGAAAAAATCATTAGAGTGCTTAGAAACAGAAGCATTAATATACTTAGAAACCTCATAATCCAACCGAGGCCCACGAGATGTGCCTCTATCTAAAGGTGTATATGAGATCAATTGCTCCTATAATCACTTATTCATTGAGAAAATAATATATCCAATAAAAATAAGGATAAATGAACATTATATGGACATACAACACAACGAAACAAATAAATCGACACCAACAAAACACTTTCACTACAATGTACGATCATTATTTGAAAAGGGTTGTTTGTGGGGCGTTGGAAAAAGATAAATAATCCAATTGCTTGAACAAAGAAGACAACTTGCTTCTTAGCAAAAATTGGAGACCTATTATAAACAAGTAGGGCTACAAAGTAGCAAGTCCCTGCCTCAGGTTGAGACCTGTTGTTTGACCCTAGAATTGTACCCTCGAGGTGGAATTATACAAGTTGGATGCATTGAGTTTCGATGATGCATGTGCAAAGTTTGAAATAGGTCAGTTAGAATGTCTACGATGCTGAGAAAAGGATTAAGTCACGTGATAGGACATAATATATATTAGCATGGCACATGTAGTGAAACGTGGTTCTGAGTCATTCATTGTGATTACCAGTCAAGTCCAATTTTTCACATGGGTTAAACTAGTCATATACAAGCTTAACTTCATTAATTGTAAGTAAATATGAAACATGGATCATAAATAAAGCAGCGACTAGGGCTTTCTTCCCTCTCTAAACACCTTGGGAATATAGTTATCCATACCAGTAGTGGAAAACCTGACATTGCATCGTTTATTGACTTAGACATTGAATGGCCCACCAGTGTTTTTGAAAGGCAGCATGGTAGCTATGCATGAATGATGAATTGTGTCTTGGGCAAGAAGTCTCACAACAATGTTTCTTACCACCACATTGCCCACTGTGTAGAGAATCCTCTAACGCTCATTCCGAAACATATTATTGCAACGCCACATTAGACTTTATTTTATCACTAACCATCCATGTCTCATTTACTTCAAACACATAGCTTTTATGTTTTCAAATGTATGCTCAGTAAATGTATCATTTACAAGATGTTTCATGTCGGTTCTAACTCCATGATGAAAAAAAAAATGTGAGGGTCCTAATGCATGGTGCCAAAATTTCATTTATCCTGAGATCTACCATTATTTCCATAGTCATGCATCCTTCCTTTTCTAGTACAAAAAGGGTTTTCTAATAAATTGCTCTCGAAACTCTTGTTGAAGGTGGTCATCTGGTGTCATGTTTGAGTAGGTCTTTTTGTTTTGATTTACTTTCTGGTGTCGTGTTTGCCCAGGCTTTGTTGTTTTGATTTTATTTCAGTGTTTTGATTCATAACATTATTTGTGAAAGCGACCCTTTGATGTTCAGGATGTGGAGTTAAATTGGCCGTCGATTGAGGGATTTTCCTTCTTACAGGTGGATAGTGCAAAAAATCATGGTATTTTGTTGGAGGCTAATCAATAGAGTCGAACCTTAGTATCAACCAAGCATAGAGAATGAAGAACATGGTTATGGAAGCAGCTCAAATCACATTCTACCTTGAGTTCGAATTTGGAATCATGCTAAGTACTGTAGAGAGTGAGTTTTAGGTTGTTGTTGGTTTATTCCCTTGCTCCTGCCATTTTATCGCCATAAATACAATATTTATTGAGAAATGATGGCCTACCCAATTTGGCCCAGTCACTAAGTTTCGTTGGAACCATGCCTATGTCTTGTTTTGACTCTGTTGTTTGTAGCTTAATCTCTTAACCAGTTATCTAATGGAGTCTTGGCTTAGGTGATTGTGTTTATAAACTGGCATTTAGGGAAAGCAGCTTCGCTCCATTTTCATGCAATTTAATGTGGCTTTAAACCCTTCAATGTATCTATCCCAAACTTTCCCATCGCCATCTTGCCTAACACCCCCTCTACCCTTAGCATTTGTCTTCATGGTTATAACCCATATATTGGTAAATGAGCGAGGTAGGCTACCGAATCCATGCGCTTCATGAGGAAGGGGGAATATAATTGCTTTTCTTCAGAGCACTACAACCAAAGATGAAAACACTTATCTCAGAAACTTCTTTAAATTGATACGGATCAACCGGCATGGTCATGGATTTTTGGTTCAACCAGAAACACTTATTGAATCAAATTGATGGGTATATTGTCTTCCAACGTATGGACCGTGAACAAATTATCAACATAATTGTAATATTACAGGTATGTGGTTTATGTATTTCATTCTTTATTGAAAACCAAAGCTAAACAACAAAAACCCTAGCTTGTTTCAGAACCAGGACCAAGCCTCTGCAAAATCTAAAGCTTCAATGGAGGTTCTTTTCAGGCCTTTCCCAGTATGCGATTCCACGACATATTGGAGGGAAACTAGAGCGAAAGGATTCCACGGTTTGATAAGCAGATCCTGGGTACCTGTGTTGTGTAGAGTAAGAGGTATATTGTATTTTTTTTGCACAGTTTTTTGAAGGAAACAATGGTTTTTCATTAAATAAGTTGTCTGAGAGGTTTTTCAATGATAGCTTCTAGCCGTAAGAAATGTCTGTGAAGGGCGGGGAAGTCTTTGATAAGGGCCGAGGCAGTGGTTGTAGGCAATCAGGAGGTTGGCCTCTATATTTTCTTTTGATCTCTAAAACTGAAATTGGCAAAAATACTTTTCCTTTGATCTTTTCTGTTGAAATAGAAAAAAAAAAAAAAAAAAAAAAAAAAAAAAAAAAAAAAAAAAAAAAGGAGGAATCTATCTATGTGTGTTCTGATGTCGAGAATATAGAATCAACTCAACATTGCTTGCGACAGTTTTAACACTACTGATTATCTATGTTTATGCCTTTTGTTTTTTATGTTTTCATTCAAAGATCCGATATATTGACACTTTTGATCCTTCTACAGGGAATTAAGAAACAAATAGTTAAATCTATTGAAATAGGTAGCCCTAAAATTATAAAATTATACACTTCTATCGGCTTCTTCTACTAAGTGACAGTGTTGTAGTTTATCTTCTTAAGTGACTATGGTGATTAATTATTCTTATTCAATCATTTTAGGAATTTAGGAATTTCTATTTAGAGAGGACTCCTCGTAGTCTATTGCTGAGAAATGTTATAATAAAGTTGTAATAACCTTGTAGGCTCACACAAAGATTTCCAATGAGATTGTTGAAATAAAGACCGAACAGGTTTGATTATCTTTCATCATTTGGTTCCCTTCAAACGAAATTATCGTTATAAAGTTACTAGTTACTAGTTTTCCCTCGGAGAGGCCGTATATTCGGAGTTTACCTTTATTTGGTATGAACTATGGGGTTGACATCTAAATTTCACAGTTTACAATTTCTACATGATGCAAAATTTCAATTTGAACTGGTACCAATGATCATAAATAATACTACATATTCCAAAGTGCCATAGACTGTTGGCAGGCATGTTTGTAATCTGCCAGGAAGTCGGGTAAGAAAATTGCAAAATAAGTGCATTTTGTTACGTTTCTTTTGTTCATAGGCCATCATGACAAACTTGTCTAGTCAACGTAACTTGCATCTCACTCGTGACTCTGAGTTAGATTCTGAAGAGCTGACTTAGTTGGTCTCCTGAAAGATTAGAGGGAGACTCAGGCAACAAGATAAAATTATTATCATGTTAATTTTTAATTCAGCTTTGTTAGCTTTGAAAACCCACGAGATTGTAAAAACCTACCCTGACATGAAATAAATTGTTTTCTAATTTGCAGTATTTTAATGTTGGCTAGTGTTCACCATTGTGTAATGATAAACTTGCGATATTAAAATGGTTTCTGAGGGAAACATGCAAGCTCAAAAAGTTACAGGCTCAAAGTATGTTGGAGATGGGAATGCCATGTAAGTTGATTTTATTTTTTTTATTCCTCTGAGAAAGTATTTAAATAGTTTCTATATGGTTAATATTACAGACAATGATGACAGTTATTTTTTGATACTCTCTACGTAGAGTAAGTACATATCTTATATTGCAAATCTCAGTAACAGAGTAGTGTCTCCCTGCGTGGAGTACACCTCAAATTTTGATTTCTCAGATAGGATATGCTTTCTAGCCCAAAGTACAGTATATGCCATGGCATCTGCAAAATGTAATTTTCCTCTAATAAAAATTGCAACTGGCACTTTGCGTGCGCGTCGCTGCTCCCTCTGCGACCGTCCCCTTGCAATCCCTTCCCTCAGCCATGGCTCCAGAGGGAGGCTCTGAGCCTCTTTCCTCCTTCCTCCCTCCTCCCTGATTCAAGCAACTAGTGGGCGAATGCAGCAAGCTCCCAATTTCGACCTCCTGGCAGAAGTTTGTTAAGAAGATGGAAACAATCCCGATCATCGCTCTCCCAGCTGAAGAGCCCTGTCGTGTTGCCCTGAATATTGCAGAAAGAGGACTCATCAGCCTCTTTGATCCAAAATGACTCCCCAAAAAGAGAAAACCTACCATCCTCTTATGCAAACATGATAAGAAAGAAGGCTCTATAACTAATAGTCTCATCAGAAGAGGAGACAAATGAAAGACCCTCGAAGAGCGCAGGGAGGAAATCCCTCAAGGAAGCAAAAGAAGAAGAAGCAGAAAGGCAAAAAATGCAAGGAAGTCAGTCCACTCTAGAAATGACCATAAGTCAAAACACCACAAAACAGCCACCAAAGGGAGGCCTCTCCTCCACCACCCTAAATAAATAATACGTATAGTCTCTTGGAGCTGCAGAGGCTTGGGGAACCACATAAAGGCTGCAGTTGTTAAAGACCTCATGAAAATAGAAAATCCTCATGTTCCAAGAGACAAAAATAGAAGGGGAAGCCCTTCTTGAGCTAAGTAAAACGACCTGGAAGACTAAAGCCGGGATGGCAGTAAGTGCAAGGAGAACCTCAGGAGGACTTGCCACAGTTTGGATGGAAGATTTGTTCTAGTTGGAGAACTCCTTTGAGACTCAACATTGGATTTACACCGAACTCAGACACAAAGCAAGTAAGCTCACTCTCGCCCTGTTTAATCTTTATGTTCCTGTGCTTTACCTCGAGAAAAAAGAGTGTTGGCAAACACTTGTCGATTTTGTACAATGCTACTCTCCCATAAACATTGTAATAGCAGGAGATCTAAACATCATTCTTTACCCAAAAGAAAAAAAGAGGGGGTAACAATAGCAAAGACCCATTGCTACCCCTTGTGGAGGACATAATTCAACAATGGGACCTTCTTGATCTTAAATCGAAAAAGGGGAGATACACTTGGACCAAAAATAGAACAGGGGAGCTCACATCTCAGCCAGGCTTGACAGATTCCTTGTATAGAGCACTCTTTTGGTGGAAAAGAGAATAGTATCAATGAGAATCCTACCAAATCTCACCTCGGACCATAAACCCATCCTCTTACAACTGGACGAGGAAGAAAACCTAGGGCCAATACCGTTTCATTTCAACCCCTTGTGGATAGAGCAGGAAGGGTTCATGGAAGTCGTTGACAAGGCCTGGTCTACCATCGTCACCGGGTCACCTAGTTACGTTTGGGAGCAAAAAATAAAAGCAACCAAAGCAGCTTTGAAAGAGTGGGTCAAAACGCCTCCCAACACCCACACCACACACAGAAAAGAAATTGTCCAACAATTAGCAGATCTACAGTTGGAGATGGAGGATAAAGACGTAACCACACATTAACTGGAGAAAGAACAAGTAGCCCAACTTGCCTCTTTCAACTCTTTCAGAAAAGAAGAAGAATTCTGGAGGCTAAAGTCCAAAAGCCTATAGGTGAAAGCAGGTGACCGAAATACAGCCTTCTTCCACACGCAGTTCAGAGAAAGACTCTCCCGAAATCACATCTCAAAAATCATCACAGCAGATGGGACAGTTGCCAAAGGTTTCGCCCAAGTTAAAAAAGCTGTTGAAACTCACTTTCAGCGGTTATATTCAGAGGATGGAACAAGAGATGAGGCGATTTCCAATGACTTCCTCTCCCAGATCCCTTCCTTGGTCAATGAGGAGAATAATTCAAATCTTATGAAACCCTTTACCGAGGAAGAAATCAACAATGTAATTTGGGACATGGAGCCTGACAAAGCCCCAGGCCCAGATGGTTTCTCAGCACACTTCTACAGAGCATGTTGGACAATCATCAAAGTTGACCTTCTAAGAATGGCAAAGGCTTTTCAAAAAAGGCTAAAGTGGGAGGCAGTACCAAATCCACCTTTCTTGCCCTAATACCCAAATAAGTGAATCTAGCTACCTTTGACAGATTTAGACCCATTTCTCTTTGTAATGTCTCTTATAAAATTCTTGCTAAATTTCTTGCAAACAGAATAAAACCTCTGCTACCTAAGCTCATTTCTCCCAGTCAAGGAGGATTTGTAGCAGGAAGACATATCTTAGATAATGTGATACTTGTTCAAGAAACCATGCACTCCGGTCAGTAGAGGAAGGAGCGAGGGATGTTGATCAAGTTGGATATGACCAACGCCTTCGATCAGGTAAAACTTTCATTCCTCTACAAAGTTCTTCTTACATTTGGATTCAACCCAGCTTTTGTGAATCTGATCAAGGCTTGCACTGACAAACCATGGATAGCCTTGCTAGTCAACGGCCGACCTACCTCATATTTCCAAGCCTCAAGAGGGATAAGGCAAGGATGCCCTCTATCTCCCTTTTTGTACATAATAATGGCATACACCCTGAGTAGGAAACTAAAAGCGGAAAGGAACAAAGGTACCTTCCCGAGCATTCGACTGATGATTGGACTAGAACCAATCAACCATGCCTTGTTTGTATATGATTCTCTTCTATTGGGAGGAGCTTCCACTAGAATAACAAAGGAATTCAATGGGACCCTGCAGAGCTTCTGCACCATTTTAGGAGCGCTCATCAATAAAAGAAAAAGTGCAGTGTACAATTGGAACACAGAGGAGCAAACCACACTCCGAACTGCTAGAATCCTGGACTTTCAGGGATATGCCTCCTGGGACAAAATTCAATACTTGGGACTGCCTTTAACTCTAGGGGCAAACTGAGCCTCATTATGGAACAAAGCCATCAGCAAGATTAAAACTAAGATAGCTGCTTGGGGAGGGCAATGGCTTAACTACACTGGCAAGTTAACCCTCATAAAGTTTGTTCTTTCCTCTCACCCTATCTATCAGGCCTCCTACCTATTGGCACCAAAGACAATCATAGATCAGATATCTCAGTTGCTCAGAAACTTCCTATGGCAGGGAGGCAAAGGAAATGAAAAGAAATTTCACTTAGTAAGTTGGGACAAAGTTGGAAGGTAGTCTCCAGATTAGAGATCCTGGACTAGCTAACATCACTTTAGGTGGCAAAATCCTTTGGCAACTCTACTCCAATAAACATCACCCAATCAGTCAACTCCTCCAGAATAAATATCTTAAAGGAGTCTCATCGCAAAATCTCCAAGCAGATAGAGTTCCCAAAGGCACGCCACTCTGGAACCTCTGTAGAAAAGGGCTTGCCACCTTCCAAAACTAGCTCTACAGGGTGCCTGGAAATGGAGCAAATATCATGATGTGGCAATATAATATCATGGTAAATCCCCCCCATTGAACACATATTGGAGTTAGCAAGGTCTCCGTGACTGGCTCTCTCAATACGGATTGCACAGTTTAACTGCCATTTCTGTCTAGGACAATCAAGGGAATTGAGAAGATTGAGTCTTCCATGATCTTCCAGCACATTTACTACAACAAAAGCACCTCCTCTTGGATAAGTTGAAGGTCTTGGCACCAGTTAACCTTCATACACCAGATCTCTGAAGATGGGGGAAGACAGGGGTCTATACCCCTGCGCTTGGCTTTGCTGCCTTGCAACCCACACAAAATCAAGTCCTCAACCCCTCCATCTGGCAACGCACATGGGACACTTATGGGATGCCTAAGGTGAACTTCTTCACTTGGTTACTTATTCACGGGAAAGTGTTGACAGGCAAAAATCTTTCCCACAGAGGTATTATAGGGCCACACTAGTGCATTCTGTGTAGATCGTCTTCCGAAAACATAAATCATCTCTTCATAAGCTGCGCCTTTGCACAACCGGTATGGGCCTTCATCCTTCAAGGTCTAAATGCACCTGTCTCTAGCCAATGCACTGCAGTGGAACTTTTCTCCACTTGGACTGAAAGATATCCTAGGGCCTTAGAGCAAACTCGCTGTGGAATCGGATCTAGCACTCCATTCCCAATTTCATTTGTTGGAAGCTTTGGTTAGCTAGAAATAATTGGATATTTAACAATGTATCGTCCTCTCCCTTGTCTATGGTAGCCAAAGCTAAGGTGGCCCTGATGGAGGCTCTAGGGAACTACCCCAGTAAGTTAGATGACACTCTCATAACTGAAGAGCGAAGCTGGCTGGGTACCCTTCTTGCCAGGGTCAGCAAAGAAGTTCCTGCTCGGCCCACATTTAATCCTACTTGGCGCATCAAAACACAAGATACAGACTTTCAATCCTTGTGGAGGAAGCAGGGAAAGGTAACTATTTTCTTTGATGGTGCCTCCAAGGGCAACCCAGGGATCTCTGGTGTTGGTGGTGTGGTCTACTCTCAAGATTGCTCCTAGATAGATAGCTACAGTTGGGGACTAGGCAAGAGCACCAACAACTAGGGCAAAATTCTAGGGCTTCTTAAAGGCTACCAGATTGCCCAAGAACATGGTCGCACTGCTCTCCAGGTCTTCGGAGACTCAGAACTCTTGATAAAGGTAATAAACTCAGATGAGCATCTAAGCAATCCAGCACTCAACAACGCTCTCCAAAGGCTACGGGGCTTGCTGAGTTACTATACTTCCTCCTCTTTCTTTCACACACTTCACACCTCAAATAAAGAGGCAGACATCAAAGCCAACGAGGGATGTTATTTGACTCAAGGATTTCTCCAAAGAAATTTAGATGAACCAGTGTGGACAACCATTCCATAGCTTAATAGTGATGAACCAAGCAAAACACATCGCGAGCAATCATTGGACCTCAGCAATCAAAGGATCAGATTCAACATCAACTGATCTAATTAGAACTACTGGATCAGATCATTGGAGCAGATCAAGGGTCACCACCCGTGAAAGAGCGCAGAAGGCAAAGCAGTGAAAAGGTGGTTTTCTAGCCAAGAGTGGGTTTTCGGGTGGCATTAGTAGTGGTAAGAGGTATTGTGAGTTTGGATCTTATGCCAATAAGCGAAGGACACGAAGTAGTGGTGAATGGTGGGGAAACCGCCTTATCGGGCGGTTAACCCACGGGTGTCTTATCAACTCGAAACACATGGGAACCACTGGATCTAACCAAAATAGATCAACGGTGGAGATACAACATGCAGGTTGGCAGTTCAGAGTTCGGAGTTTGGAAATGACAAGAGATTTTGTGATGGGCCGATGGGTGCGGACCCGACGTGGTATTGTGCTAGAGCCTATAAAGCCTAAAGTCCAAAAAGGGAGAGAACTGTCGAATATAATCAAAATAGCTCAATGGCGAAAGTTCACTTCAAAAGTTGACCAATCAGGATCGGGGAATGGTAAAGCCAAGAGCTTTATGAAGCGCTGATGCGCGTGGATCCGAAAAGGCTATGCATAGGAGCTTAATTTTTTTTTGAAGTTTGTCAGTTTAAATCGCATATCGGTCGCGAAGGTGGAGTGTTGCAAAGAGCCGAGGATTGTGCCGACTTCTGATACCGATAAAGGTGGACCCTCAAATAATGAGCGGAAATATTATAAGAATTCATCACTGACGGAGCCAAGAGATTTACGAAGGGCCAATGGGCGCGGACCCGAAACGGTTATGCGTAGGTGGCTAAAATTTTTGAAGTCCGCTAGTTTACATCGCATATCGGCCACGGAGGTAGAGTATTGTAAAGAGTGTCGAGGATGAGCCGATCCCTGATGCCGATAAACGTGGAACCTCGATTATTGAGCCAAGACTGTTCCATGGCGGAAACTAAGAATTAAACATCGTCAAAAGGCTTAATGGGTGATTTATATATATATTTACAAAAGGCCTGAGTATCAGAGGACTTTACCTTTCGGGGGCCTTCGCAACTTTCTTCCAATTCGAATGCCCAGGGCTCGATATTCGCTTCTTTTGTGTGCACTTCTTTGTATTCTTAATTTGCCGACGCGATACTCCTTCAAGTACTAAAGCATAAAAGGATCGCTAGGCATAGAAAGGCACAAAGTTCTGGTAATTTCCTTGTAATGTCGGTGTTTAGGCCATGGCTCAACTGTTGATCTATAATATATTAATCGTTCTAGTTAAAAAATAATAATATTACAAACAATGGTTGTATTCGTTTTATTAATGCATATCTGTAATCATTCATGTATATTCATGTAGAAACAACCATTGAAACTATATATTAGTTCTCTAAAACATACAATTGATGTTCATGGGATGTTGATTTCAATGATTGTTCAGTCACTACATTGAAAGTTTCATTATTAATGTACTCTTCCATCAGTATATATTTGTAATATGTCTTTGCATATTTGTAATATGTCCTATGACATTAGTTCATATTAATATGTCTTTGCATATTTGTAATATGTCCTCTGACATTAGTTCATATTTGGGAAAATTAGAGAACATTGGTTCCTCCCTCAGTTTACTTTGTGGGTAGTGAGCCTTAAGAAAACAACCTTTTGTAGGAAAATGGCCTCTCCCTGTTAATATCACTACTTTAGCAGCCTACCTCCAAGTCTGTTTGTTAGGTCCCTATAATACTAGTGATTACCCCATTACTATTGTAGTTGTATCCCTTATTAATATTGTTGTGCCCGTGTTGTCCCCATATTGTTATTACTGTGCCCCATAGAATCCCTCTATTGTTATTTTTGTGGCTTTATATTATTATTGTTAGGTCGGCTGGGTTATATTGTGACTCCTTAGACTCCTATATTAGAAAGGAGGTTTTGTCATTTGAATCATCCAAGAATTGTTCATTTATGTAATGTAAAGGAGGTTGCCCCCTTGAAGAGGCGGAATTCTAAGGCGTTGATCTATCTTTT
>APFE031332781.1:38281-113990 GCA_000404065.3 Pinus taeda
GGTTATATTGTGACTCCTTAGACTCCTATATATAGAAAGGAGGCTTTGTCATTTGAATCATCCAAGAATTGTTCATTTGTGTAATGTAAAGGAGGTTGCCCCTCGAAGAGGCTTATTTCTAAGGCGTTCATCTATCTTTTCTATCTTTTTGTGAGCTGGTTTCATAACACTGTTAATATCACTACTTTAACAACCTACCTCCAAGTATGGTTCCAGCATATCTTTAGAACACCCGGATGAGGAAAGGAAAATAGGAGCATAGGCCTTATAGAAAGAAATAAGTAAGCAGCTTGGGCAAAGAGCATTGTTATACCCAACGAAAAGGTAAAATAGACATGCATGAAGAGATGCAGAGGTAAAATAGATGTGCATACATCTTTGTATTGATGGTTATTCAATTTAAAAAATGTACAAATAAATAACCCTCATTTAAAGCAAGTTTTACTTGATAAGTTGCCTCTTTTATTGTAGATCATGGGTGAGAGACCTGGTTAGGTTGGTTCAATGCTTAACTCGAAAAAATATGAGCTTTAAACTGAGCTTCAAACAGGGGATATGCTCATTTAAAAGGTAGGTATGAAAATATGAGCTTTAAATTGAACTTCAAATAGGGTTCAAACAAGGGATATGCTCATTTAGAAGGCAGGTATGAAGAGTTTTGCAGTCGTTCTACAGTAGTTAGAAGGTCGTGCTTGAGTTATGCAGCGGTTCTTTAGCATGTTATGCAGCATTTCTGTAGTATTTAGAATGCGATGCTTCACAAGTAGCAACATTCTTTAGCATGTTATGCAGCAGTTCTGTAGCATTTAGAACATGGTGCTTCACAAGTAGCAACGTTCTTTAGCATGTTATGCAATAGTTCTATAGCATTTAGAACGTGGTGCTTCACAAGTAGCAGCATTTGGAAGATGATGCTTAACCGTTCACAATTCACAAGTAGCAGATGATCAACGATGTAGTAGCAGATGATCAACCATGTAACCACGTAACCACATAGTGCGTCAGGTTGCCATGCAACAACATAGTTGGTCAGGTTGCCACTTTACACAGCCACTTGTCCCACAAAACAACTTTATATAATATAATACTTATACATCAAACATTTAATGTTAATGAAACTTTAAAGAATTAATGTTAACATTAACATTAATTCATTCGAGAAAAAATTGAACCAAATACGCACTCTTATTGTAAGATATTTGGCCTCTGCCTTGGGAAGAGGCCAAATAAGATGGTGAACTCAAAGCCATCTTCAAACTTTCGATAAAACACTCACATAAAATAACATTTTTAACATTTTGACTTTAGACTTTAGGTAAAACAATGAAATCACAAATAAAATCCATTGGTTTTTGTGCCATTTTAATAGAATAAGCATCAAATCGATTACTATAGTCCCTGCCCGGCCCTTTGGGCAAGGACTAATAAATTGAAAGGGCATACAAGGGGTTCCTAGTTTTATCTCTTCAAATTGACACGAAAGGAAATTAGTCATGATTGAATTAAAAAAGGAATCTCATATAATAAATACCATACTCCGCCTACTTTTCCTAAAGTGCTCTAAAGATGGGTTGAGGATCTAACTCAAATTGCTAATAAAAAATAAGTGAAAATTGGAAGAAACACAACTTCCAACTATAAAGAATGAAGAATATTAATTGGAAACACCATCAAAGACCATCATTTCATTTCGTTTTGTAGCAAGCTTTGTAGATGAGTTCGTCGTTGTACAATTCAATGCTAAAAACAACATTTCTTGTTTGATAACATTTACTATAAATATTACCATATGCCACACGCCCCTCCTAAAAAAAAGGCATACATATAAAAGAGAAAATATACGCTTTGCAGTCAAAACATATACTCAATGTTTAATTGAAATATAATATACGATTTCTACCGAAAACATATATTTGAAGTTTGAATGAAAATATAATTTTTTACTATTATCTATGTATTTAAGTGAGTTTAGTGGTTAAGAACATGTGTTTCTCTCAAAGAGGTTAGAGGCTCAAATCTAGAGGAGGGCAAAGTATGCACACCTCTATAGAGTTTATCAAGCAAATTGTTACATAAAGGGAAGTCCCTTGTGCTACAAACAAAGAACTTTTATACACCAATTTGTTGTCTAACTCAATTGTGATCTTAAAATTAGATTATTATTATTATTATTTTAGATCGTCCTCATACTATAATATAAATTATTCTAGGGGTGTGGTTTTCCTTGAATAATGGTGATGAGTCAGCCTGCATTCATGGATAGCAGCCGGAGATGGTTGTCCTCACTGCTAGTTTGACAACTAAGTTATGATAAGTTTTCTCATCGTTTATATATATATATATCATCATTAAACATGAAACAACATTTGTATGAATTATATTTGTTTTTGTGTTGATTAACGCTCTCCAATCCAGTATGGAAGAGATGTTGTAATGTTATGTAAACATTTTGACTTTGTTAAATTACACAAAAAAATAAATTAAATTAAAATAAATAATAATAATTATTATTTATTAATAATTAAACCAACCTAGATCCACATTAATTTAGAACCTATCAAGTGTCGAGAGGGATTAAATCTCTTGAGGTGCAAACCTTTCCTCAAGTTTTGCACCCAAAAAAGTGTTTTGCACCTTGAGAGATTTAATCCCTCTTGACACTTGATAAATCTGAAGCTAAGATGGATCTAGGCTAGCATATAATAATTTATTTTTATATGTTAAGATTTAATACTGGGTAAAATACTCTAAATTTGTTTATAGTCTAATATGAAGGAGATGTATAATTTTTTTAGCATTTAATATGGAATTAACATATAACATTTAAAAAATAATAATAACAAGAAAAATATTTCAATGTCAACCATAAACAAAATATTCCCTAAACATTGTTGATAAAATATTTTTATACCATGTGTCTATCTATCTATATTAAAGTAATTAAAAAAAAATCAATGTTGGCATAAATAAAATATTTAAATATCAGGTCGCATGCATATATGTGTAGTGAGAGGGAGAGATAGATATAGAGAGAGAGAGAGAAGAGGGGTCACATCATGTTTTTTAGCCCCCAATGGGGGCTTGCCGTATGACGCTCATTGGGATTAATCTTTTATATAATAATATAATATATATATTTATATATTATATGATATATTATTTTTCTTCCTTTTTAATTATTGATCTCAAGTGAGGGTCAACTGTGGATATATTCACTATTTATGTAAATATATTATTTTTATATCATCTATCTCTCTATCTATTATATATATAGAGTAATAAAATATTTTTTGATGTTGTTATAAATAAATATTTTGAATATCAAGTTCCATGGCATGTTAAATATATTTGCAATGTGACCAAGATTGATATTTAATAGTACCTTCTACATTATTTTTATTTTCAAAAATTTATTTATAATATATTATTATATATGTTTATATATTATTTATAGTTTGATAGTAGATAGATAGATAGAGAGATGGTATAAAAATAATTTATTTACAGTAACTAGAGAATATATCCAACATTGGGGTTGATCTTGGCTTGGGATTAACCTAATTAGAAAGGGAAATAAAATAAAATCATATATGTGTGTGTGTGTGTGTATGTGTGTTTATTTTTCTTTCCTTTCTAATGGGGTTGGTCCTAGGTTGGGGATAGCCCCATTATTGGATGAAAAAATGATTTGTCCACATTTGAGATTATATAACCAAGATTGTGCAACTAGATACCCAATGTGATATTTTTTATCTTACACTCTCAACCGCTTCCCATGAGATTTGAACCTCTCTCTCTCTCTCTCTGTTTATATATATATATATATTAAAGTAATAAATTAATATTTCAATGTTGTTATAAGTAAAATATTTCAATATCAACTCACATGGCACACACACACACACGATTTTATTTTTATTTCCTTTATAATGGGGTTCAGGGCTAGCCCCATTATTGGATAAAAAAATGATCTGCCCACCTTTGGGATGGCATCACTAGGATTGTGTGACTAGATGCCCCATGGGACATCTTTTATCTTGCACCCTCAACCGTTCCCCATGAGATTTTAACCAACAACCTTGACACTCACAACAATATGAAAGGATGTTGGATCGCCACGACATTGCTAATAACAAATTGGAGGCAAATGTTGCCGCTCAGGAAGGCCCTCGCTTAGGCAGAGGGGTGGGCCATGGAATTACTACGCCACTCTCTGCTCATGTGCAACCTGGATTAGTTGATTACGTCAAAGGAGTTGGAGGCATGTTATTGGCCTTAATGCAACCTCAAATCTCAAGGCCCCTCCTTCTGCATGGTTCTTTCATCTCATAAGATGAGTGTACTACCCTAGATATGGAGAATTTTTCAATCTTTGTGAAACCAATCTCAGGGGGATCCCTTTATTTGTAGGTTAAAGCCACTAATATGGTTTCCGCACTTGTAGCCAAAATACATTGGATGAGAATCCCATATCGTGGTATTCGACTCCTGCACGGAGGTCAACAACTTTAGGATCAGAAACCCCTTAGCGATTACAACATAGAAAAAGACACCTCAAAATCTATTATATCAAGAGTAAGAGGTGGAGCCAAAGGTTGGGGTGTGTCCTCATCATCCCAAATCAAACCCTTTAAGGATGTCTTAAAATTAGGACTGCCTACTCCAAACCTCAAAGATCTCTCTGGACCAACATTCGTGGTGGACCAGGTAGTAGAAACCCCATTTCTTGAAGTGGATAACATTATATACAGATTCTTGGCTACAAATTATCAAAGGAATGAGATTATTTACTGTTTTAACAATTTTTGGCCCTTAGCATCTGCTCTTTGGGAGTGGGTGCACTAGAATTGGTCTTAGGATGTTGTGATGCATTTCTTCTCAAAATGATTCTTTGTTGTGCTCTTCAAAAATTTAGAAGTCTGGTTGATGGTTTTTAATTAGGGACCCTAGTTTTGGGGCCGCTTCAGTCTCTCTTTTCAACCATGGTTTCCTGATTTTAATTCTCTTTCCATGACAATTCTGGCAACCCCAATCTAGGTAAGGCTCCCTAACCTGCCCATCCATTTGTCACATCCAGATGTCTTAGAAGATGTGGGAAACTTAATAGATTGCTTCATCAAAACCAACATTGGTAGGATGGGAAAAGGAATTATCATATTTGTACGCATATGTGTTGAAGAAGACCTCAGTAAAGGATTGCTTGATAAAATCCTTCTTAAATGGATGGGTAGGGTTTAATTGTGACAAATAGATTATGAAAACACTACTTTTCACCATAAGACTTGCCAACTGGCCGGTCATTTTCATAATGCATGCCCATTTTTGCAAGGGCCCTACATGCACCCAGATGCTAAGAAAAATAATTGTGAATGGCAAGATCCAAAGCGAACCAAATGAGCCAAGACTACTGTGGCTCACAAGCAGGATAATACACAACAACATAAGTCACCCACAACCATATCAACACCTCCAAACTCAACTCAGCGCCATGTAGAGCCATCTTAACCCTCAACAAAGGAAGCTCATCCTTTGACCTAAAAGGAAAAAATCTCAGCCCTAATTTTGACTCAGTCAATGAGTGGGTACAAACTTACCCACGAATCAGATCACTCAGATGGTGAGAAGGAAACAACACATATGCTAGAACATTCGATAATGGAAGTGTCTCAACTAAATTCTGTCATTGTCTCATCTTTAACTGCTCTTAATAACTCCTTAGAATGGATACTGTCTATAAGAGGAAGGGAAAGCCCATGAATAATCCTGGGACCTAAGACTAGGAAGGTAGTAAATGCATTGCTATGTATTGTGTATATGGAAAGAATGATGTAATTTGATATTTTGAAGTAATACAAATCAACTTATTTACACACACATACACACACACCTCAAAGACAACCTTATAGCTATTGGTTCATAACTGGGGAAACTAAACCAACAACACAAACATAACATTTTTGTCAAAATGACCAAAATAACATCAGTAGCAATATGATATAAAACACAAAGATTGTAAGTGTCACTAACCATTTTAATAAACATATTATTGGTGTTAGTGAAGAGACTAGATAACTTACTATGAAGAGTAAAAGCAAAAATAAATAGTTTGAGCATTAGACGGGGGAAGAGTTTGCCTACTATGTTTAAGGTTTAGCCTCCTCTTCCTCATTGGCTGAGAATTCCATATTTGTTACCTTTTTGGCAAGGGTGGTCACCTTCTACCTTTGCCACTTGTAGCTACAATGCATATATGCAAAGCAATATATCTTGTTGTCATTTACTTCGTTTTACTAAAACCTTGCCCATTATTGTCTTGATCTACTAGTAGAGGTCGATTGTCTACATGTATTCTATCTGTCTCAAATGAGTGTTACCCAAGTCTATAATCTACTTTCTAATGTCTTCCTCCACTCTATGCTTGTCAAGAAACACCTTTCCACTCTTGCCTCATTTTCAACTATACCAATTTCCTCCCTGGCAACTTTGGAGGTGTGTTTCTAATAGTGTGCAGTAGAGGCGTCGACATAGGTGCCTTGGATCTCTCGTCAATGTCTTCCACGATTACCATGTGAGAAGCTAAGGCATGAAATGATAAGCAACAAAGTGGGGGTTAGGTGGAAGGGAACTATGTAAACAAAGAGAAGAAACCACAGGGAAGTCAAGCATAGAATTAGTCACCAAGAAGAAGAGAAAAAAAGGATGGCCGGGGGTATTGTGTCCTAGCCAGAAACCAGTGAGCCCATAGGCAAGATGAGGGAGTTCATGTTGTAATGGGGCAAAATAGGGGAGCCTGAGAGGGAAAGCCACCCAATAGATCGAGAAAGAAACTAAATCAAACCATGAGACTCTTCCTAACATGCATTGATTTTGAAGTGTATCCTTAAATGAACTGCAACCTCCATTGTCATCACAAGGAGAAGCCTTTAAACCATAACACGCTAATGGATGTATGCAAGAGCTAGCGTTGAATGCGTCTGCAGACTGAGGTCATGGGTCACTATTCTCTACATGATAAGTCACTACTCTTTGCATGATATCACCCCTTCGAGAGATTGAAAAGAGCTTCCAACTTGCATTGTCTCATTGTGATAAGAGGTAATGGTGCGATGATAAGTCTCGATATCACATAAGTGAACCGATATTGACATCTTTCATGAGTATTTGAAACACTTTCAGTAGAAATCACGTTAGGAATATTTGGTCGATGCGTTTTGAACCAACCAATGTGGTTCATCATCAAGACAAGATGAAGAATCAAATCATGGCAATAGGTTAAATATAAAAACAAATCCTTCTAACTACTATAAGTAAACGACTATAAATAAACAACTACTTCTGACTGGATAAAAATAGAAGAAGAATTAATTAATTATTATTATTATTATTATTTTTTTTTTTCTATGTAAGACTAATTCTATTAATAAGGCAAAAATATAGTTACACTGAGGCCTCGCCTCAAACTCTGTTTCTAGAGTTCATCGAAACAGTTGAAACAGCTCCAGATTGGGGAAACCAGCTTGACATTGCAAAAATAGTTAACATATAACCCTGAATTGTCATCTACGGACACCATACTTCGAACTTGTGATCCAGAGAAGGATACAATTCAGCAACACTGGACATGACAGCAAAACAACAAAACTATTGAACTGATAAACATACGGCAAAAACATCAAGCGACTGGACCAACCTGTGATTAGCAGGAGGCTGATTTGGCTCATGGGTGGCTACGTCTGCCAAGTGGCGTCATTTGTTATCCTCCTCCTTCGGTGTTTCCTCGACCACGGGGCACGCATACTAGTCCCAATCGTCTTCTTTTTCCTCCACATCGCTCTTCTCAGCACCACCTATAGGCCCCCCTGCCTGTTGGGTGCCTTTTGAGCTGCCAGCACACCCCACCGTCAAAGCAACGAATGCAGAGCTGCCACCCGCTCGTTGAGTGTCGCCTGCATGCTCTTCGTCTCCATGCATTCTGCTATGACTGATTCCCTGGCTATCATCCTTTGAATTTTTCTCTTGACTCCTTCTCATTTCAGGAATTCTCACCTCCTGTGAGTGCTCCTCAGAGTTTGTCACTTGTTCACTATTCAGCACTTCTTCTTCATTGAAGACGACGGTCACATTGGCAGTTATAGTGGGTTTATTCAGACGGCTTTGGAACCTGAATTAGGTAGCATGAGTGACAGGGCTAGCACTCTGCTGAGAAATTACAGAATGGAGCCTAAAATCGCTGGGCGAAGCCATTGAAGCCATCCCACGTCCTCGCCTGCTGTGCGTGTGGGGATAGTGTTTGAGCGGAGATCTGGGGTGAGGCGAATTTTCCTGGTGCTGAGGAGGGGAAGGGGGAGCCGAGCTCTGCGCTGCCTGAGGGTGCGCTCTGCCGCCTCGAGAACCTCCATGGCGACTCTTCATACAATGCCTGACCATATTGGTGAGGTTGGAGAGCAAATCAGCGGGATAAGCAGTCGGGGGGGGGGGGGGGGTGTCTGGTTGCGAGAACATGGCTTCTAAGCAGGATTTACAGGACATAGCATAGAATGGGAGAAATGGTGGCCATTTCCCAGATCAATGCAACAGAGGTGCCAGCATCGTCTACCAGTAGCTGTTCTGCTACTTGCAAGTTTCGCCTGCAGCGGACAATAGCTACGGATCGGGGGATGAATTGAAGGTTCAAGAGGCGCCATTCGAATTTCAGCTGTTTCCAGCTCTCGACCTGATGGGCCATTTATTGCCACCTGCACGCTAGCCAGGTTTCGTCTGCGGTGAGCCTGGATCAGAGCGCATTTCACCGCCTGGCAATTCCTTGCGCCGACAGTCCTAATGGAGATCATTAATGATCTTGGAAAACACCCGCATCCAGGTAGAATTAATTTAATCTTAATTTAAATAATTAAGTTAAATGTATTTAATAAATATGATATTATTTTTAATTAATCTTAAACTAATAAAATTAAAGATATATTTTTTATTTTTTATTATATTTAAATAACTATATATATATTTAATATGTAAATTTACTCTTAGCTTTAATGATTTATTATATTATATATATATATATATATATATATTAAAAAAACACTAGCCATATATATAACACTTCATAAATTGTGTTAGAATAAACTTGATTTTTATAAGAAAATCAATTAATATATAACTCCTTAATCCAAAAGTTGAATATAAAGATTAAGATTAAACAATTATAATATATTAAATTATAAATTAAAGAAATAATTTAATCTTAATTAAATATTGAGTTAATTGTGTATAAATAATATTGTATATTATATTTTATTAATTTAACTAATTAATTAAAATTAAAATATATATTTTAATCTTTATTGTAATTTTAAATAATTAAATATATAAATTAAAATTCCAGAAAAATTTCTTTTACTTGAATAAATAAGAAGAAATAAAATATTTCTAATCTATTATATATATAATAAATGGATTAAAACACACTTGATAATTGAGTTAAGAATTATAATTACAATAAGGAATATTATTCTTATAATAAAAACAACTAAATATAATCTCAGAAGTCAAAAGAGGACTATAAAAAATTAAGATTAATAAAATTATAAAATAAAGAAGGAAAAGGGAAACATAGGGGAATCAATAAACCCCATGGAGGAGAAATCAGAAAAAAACCAGAATCAAGGAGATAAAAAGGGAAAAAACAAGGAAACCCACAAAACCGCTAGACCAAGAAGGAGAAAAAACTAAGAGGAAAGGGCGGGAATTCAACATATACTAATTTTCCATCTGTCATCCCTGTTTAATTTTCCATCCATCATCACTATTTAATACTTGATCTCCTCTCAATTTCATTGGATTCCCTAAACTTAAGGCTATGAAAATGAGAAATTTTCGCAATAACCTTAGCCTCCTCAATACATATATAATGCTTTGTCTTGTCAACATGTTCAACCAAAGCTAAAGAGCGAGTCTTCGCATGCTTCCCATACTTAATGTTCGCTGCCTATTCCTTAATCCATAAATAAATAATTAATTACATTAATATTAATTAATTACAATAACGTTAATATATAAAAACTTGATTGAAATTTTAAATATAAATAAAATTATAATTTTACTATGATTTAAAAGATTTCTACAATAAATACATATTTTAAAAACTTTTTACTTAAATTTAAATCAATCCAAATTACCAAAAATTATAAAATTATGAATCAAAAAATTTCAACTACCAAAATAGTTTTTCACAAAATTGTATTATAATTTAGAATCATTAAACAATAAAATGATATTTTAAAATTTGTTACTTAATTTTAAATCAATATAAATTGCCAAAATTTTAAAATCACAGTTAATTTCATTCTAATTGAATAAACAAAATCAAAATATAATTTAAAATCTAAAACTCTATTTAATTTTTTTTACTTAATTTTAAATTAATAAAAATTTGTTCCTTAATTTTAAATCAATATAAATGCCAAATATTTGAAATCACAATCAATTTCATACAAAAGTGAGTAAACAAAATCAAAATATAATTTAAAATCTAAAACTCTATTTATTTTTATTTTTTACTTAATTTTAATCAATACAAATTACCCTAAATTCAACCTAAATTATAAACCAGTAAATTTCCCTAACTAAAATAAATTTCCAACAAAATTATACTATAATCTAAAATCCACACCCAATAAATCTATAATTTAAAAATCTATGCTTAATTTTAAATCAATCTAAAAACTACCCAAAATTCAACCAAAACTATGAACCAGTAAATTCCAACAACTAGAACAAATCTCTCACAAAATTGAACAAACGCTTTAGACTTACCCCATTGAAGCATGTTCGAGGTGGCGTAGAAGTCACACAGCGAACATAACAACCATATGACCATCTATAAAACTGCGGAATCGGGATTGTTGTTAGGTAGAGCGGCAGGCAACAAATGTTAACTCACCACAGGCATGGAGATCTTTCGTTAAATTCTGTAGAAAGTAAATGTCCTGAAAAGAATAATGTGTGTTCAATGGCATCGTCAATTCACAACGAAATTCAACGGATCACTAAAAATCATGGAATTAATGCTAATTTTTTTTCTTACAGCGGGCATGTAAATACTTTCCGTCCGGAGCGTTGAACAATACAGTACCGTATATGGATGTATATATCGCTTGTGCTGTTAGTGAATATACTGTCGCATTATTCGATCTTTAAACTGGAATTCTGCCTGCGTGGATCCATCCAACCAGCCCTAGGCTTAACTTGGAAACTCAATTTCTTTCGCAGATCCGCAATTAGACAGTGTCTTCTTAAAAAAATTCCAGCCATTTCGATCCCGATCTGCCACTCTTTTTCAGAGGCATTTTACCGCGGAAAAACTCTCAATTCGGCCAAATCGAGGGTTTAACTACTGAAATCAGCAATTGTTTCAGGATATGATGGTTTAAGAATTGTGATATTTAGGGATCTGTCGAAATGAATACAGAAAACAACCAGGTGAAGGAGCAGTAACGTGGATCTGTTGGTGAGGGCTAGATTTGATAACAGCATTGGGCTTTGTGCTCTGTAATGGGATATAACCAGGAGATTCGAACTCAGGTCACTGATATATTGCAGGTAATCATTTGAGCCACATTACTCTGTTAGATTTGTGGTTATTTAACTTCATCCATTTGAGAATTGGCTGCTACTTTCAATTCAATCTGAGACCCATTTAAATATTGCTGTTTATTTGAAGTCAATCTCTCTACAGCATTGAATTTGTAAAATAACTTCGCAAATTTGGCACTTCCTTACTCTCGATATGCGATTTTGCCATGTGCGCACATTTGGATTTAGCTTACAAGGATTTTAAATGCCAATTTAATGTTTAGTGTCTTTGTTTTGATATGATATGCTAACTCTAATTTCATTTTCAGAAGTGATCGCCGGGAGTTTTTTGGACATTTGTGTGCACAATAAACTTTGTGCAGCAAGATGAAGAACGGGGTGATAGAATGTAGTGTTTGCCACTCCAAGTTGGGTCTTTCCCCAACTGCCCGTGCCGTTTCGAGGGCATACGATCGGCATCGGAGCAAGATGTCTTCCAAGTTTCGTGCTTTGAATGTTCTGTTGGTTGTAGGTGATTGCATTCTGATCGGTCTTCAGGTGAGTTCTATTATTCTTTCCATTCTCCACTATGGCCCCATGACTTCTGATTCGTGAAAATAAATCTTCATGATTCTCTTCTGGGAAAACTAAATCGTGATTAGCTACTGTTGGCGTGCTTATCTCATAAAGTTCAGTCATAAGGCAACATAAAGAAAACAATGTAAGCCAAGATTATTACAAAATAGAACAAGTCATGCAACAATTTCTCTAGGTGGGTCAATCACTTGAATTTTTCTGCTTTGGTTTATAGATTTCCATATCCTCTTTATCACCGTACCTATTCAGTTACTGGCTCACCATTCCAAGTAAATTTTAGGTCCTATCTTTCCTGAACTCTCTCTATACATCCAACTTGGCAGTGACAACTAACTGCTATTCAGAACCCCCCCAAAAACTATGTAATGTTATACACATGTGGTGAATGCAAACACATTGCACACACTCGAGTCAATGGCAAATAATTGCTGTTGGAACTCCATGTTTTTCACTTACTTTCATCATTATATTTAACATTTTATTTTGTTAGCATGTGTAAATAATGTTTGCGAGAGACATGGCATTTCTAGAATGGGTCCTGAGTTAAGGGGTCAAAACATTAGACAGGCATGTACGTACAGGGGCAAAATGAGCAATTTTTTTATATATACACTACAATGAACCTATAGCAAATCATTGTCATAATAAGTTTCAATAATGGATTTTTGGCAAATGACTGCCATAATGATCTGTGAGGTCACTGATAGAGAATTGTGGGGTACAAAGGTACTCACTTCATGGGGAGTAACATGTGGGTGATATGATTTGTTGGCAGTGAAGGGGGAATTAGTATTAGTTGCAATGGAATTAGTTTGGTTGTGGGGGATAAATTGCTTATGGTGGAGGGGTGCTTAGTTTTGAGTAATTTGATTTATATTGTCTTTTTTGGGATTTCTTTACATATAACCATTTTTGAAAATCCATCATATTATGGCCAAATATTGTGGAATTATAGATCTCATCCATGCGAAATTGTAGTGTTCACTAAGCCGCACAGTCTTTAGAGGGGACACTTTTTCTCCAGGGATAAATATTAATTAAGAAACGAGATTCTTAAAATTGTCTCACAACGAAGGGCTTAAAGTTTGAGTGTGCACAAGCACTTGGGGCCTTCTTATGTAAATATAAGGTTATATTCATGAACTTAATTTGGCATTGGACGCATTTTACTTGTTTTCAAAATTTCGTTTTTTAATGTTCTGTGTTTGTTTGGCAAGAGTTTTGCATTGATGACTTACTGTGAAATAGTGTAATGGTTAGAAGTCAACTGATCAAAGAAAAATGGCCAGATTGCTAATAGACTACAAGGGTCCATATACAACTAAAGTAAGCCATGGCCTGGTACGAGGAAACCAAGAACATTAAGGAGAGGAAAACTTCTTTTTGAGAAATAGCTTCCTCATTAATCAACTTTTAATGGGATGGAAAAGGTCTTTCTAGAATTCTTCCTTGATATATAACTCCTTTCTTTGAGAGGGATTGCTATTTTTGTTGCATTGAAGTGGTTCCCGTTGTAATAATGAACTTTCATCTCTCACATCTGCCACCGCATACCATTTAATCGTATATAAGGCAAATTTTCCAATGAAAACTGCTTTTGTTCTAAGCTGTCCTAATTAACTCGGGTCTTTCTTTTGTATTATTTTACTTTGTTTGCTCTTAGGTCTTTTGGGAAGCATGGGATTTCATCAAAGAATTTTATTAATGTACTCCAAGCTTGAGGGCTTCTTATGGCCGGTTATTTTGACAATATCCTTTGCCTTAATCAAGAAATGGTCTTCAAGCGCTTACCTTGTCTTGTGGTTGCTCCCATGAACTAGTGGTAGCCAACAAGGAGGTAATGTTCTTGTAGTGGTCAACATGGTGATTCATCATTTATTTCTACAATAGGCAAGTTTTTTCATTTGGGTTTGTGTTTTTTATTGTTAATAACATTTAGGTTCATGAGTAGTCTCATACCAATCTTGCACACTACAAATTATTGACAAATGAGTATTGAGCAATTGCCAATAACCCTTATTTTTTTAGAGGTGGCAAGTGCAGGGGCAGGGGCGATGCGGGGGGTGGGGGAAGGATCATTCTAGATCACGAAGGAAAATTGGAAATGACTTTTGCTTGGGGTCTTGGTGAATCCATGAACAATCAAGCTGAAGGCGATGCATTAGTTCAGAGCTTACTCATATCGCTCGAATATGGATTCAAGAGTTTGATTGTCACTGGAGACTCTAGCACAATTATTAAACTGAAGTGTTCAAAATCTCCTTGTTTTAATAGAAAGACAAGCTTCGTTGTAGCTTGTTATAGGAAGGAGGTCAACAATTTTCTAAAATTATCATTTTATCAAGTCCTTTGAGAGCACAATGTCAGAGTAGATGTGTTAGCTGTTGATTTTTGTGTAGCATCGGGAGGTATTCTCACATGCCAAGAGGCCTCAGAAGTCGGCGTAGAAGATTTATGAAAATAAAAATAAAAATTCAACTTTTTATTGGGCTTCATGTAGGCTTAAAATGGACAAGTCGACCCAACTCATGAAGGGACATGTCCCTTGAGGTAAATGCAACCATTAGACTTGTATATATATATACACAATGTGACATCTTCATTTTGACTCACTCAATCATCATCATTTCTCTTTTGTAACAATCACACGTGGGAGCAGATAGAGGACAAATTGACTGAAGTTTGGATTTGGATTTTGGCACAGACTTCTAGACAATTTAGAATTGTAAAGCTTGCTGAAGAATAATTTCTCCTATAAGAAGAGTTGATGGGTTTTCTCTCAAGTTTGGGTTTCCAAGGAAAATATGTTGTCTCTACTGTGCATGCATGTCTCTTTATGATCTTACTGTTTTCGCTACATTATTGTTGAGATTTTCCGTGTATAATTGCTCAAGGATATCGATGACATAAATATAAATTGTTAAATATCATTAGGTCATAATTATCAGATTAGAAGATTGGTTTCTATTGTGCATATTGTAGAAAATTCAACACGATATCAAAGCCTTGTTGAGAGAGCAACCACTAAAGTCAAGTGAAAAGGATCTCAATTGTGGAGAAAAAGAAGCCCTAGAGGGCTGCAACCAAGAAGAGGTTGATGTTTAGTGCTCAAGAGTAGGGCCTATGTTGTTAGTTTGTATGAATTTTTAAAATTATATTTCAGTATGAATTTCCTCCCATGTCCCAATCTCGAGATTGCGCAAGTGCAAGATTGAATGCAAACTATGTCCCATGTTTGGGGTGACACTACCTCCATTGGGCTCCTTTGAAAATGTTTTTATAGAGCTCAATTTCACAACGATCCATTGAGCAACTCACACTTTCTAGTCTCGATTAATCCAATAGAATTCTACTAGCCTCAAAAACAACAAAAACAGATGATTCAATGAAGGATGCGAGGGAATACCAGTGCCAAACCTGTAGAGAGTTCAAAGATTTCTACTGCTCTAGAAAATTTCTTGAAGGCAGAAGATTCGATGAAAGTTACAGAGGCTAATGATTTGAAACAGGCCATTTCTACGAAAATTTGCTTTGTAGACATTGATTGCGGTTTTAACGGGCTCCTAGTTAAATTATCAACAATGTTTCCCTCGAAATTAATGATAGGCATGGAGCTTCGTGACAAGGTAAGCGAATACATTAAAGAACGAATTTTAGCACTAAGAAAAGCTTCCCCGGGGAAATATCAGAGCATATCTATGGTTATAACGAATTTTTTCAAATTTCTTCCAAATTATTTTGAGAAAGGAGAGTTGGAGAGAATGTTTTCTATTCCCAATCTGCATTTTAAAGAAAAGAATCACTACCGTGGGTTCATTAATGTCTTGTTGCTTGCAGAGTACACGTATGTGATGGTGGTGGGAGGGATGCTTTACACTGTAACTAATGTTGATGAGCTCAGTGATTGGATGAAAGCTTGCTCATGAAGCCCAATGGACATGTCACTTCACCCTCAATGACTTGTATAAATATAAGTGACCTCCAACCTCATTTGGCACCTCAGTCGATCAAACATTCTTCTCTTTCCTTCTCTCATTAGTTCGTACATCTATTGGGTATATATTTTCTCTCACACGTGTGGCAAGGAGGATGAATTTTTTGGGCAGATTACAGGGCCGAAATTTCAGAGCTGTTGTAGGGTTTGATTAGCGTTGGCCAGACACTTTCACTCATCCTTTGACTGTGATTTTTGTGGGAAATTTTTGTTTTTGGCAAGCCGTACTGTTTGGCACAGAAATTGAGATTTTCTGGGCTGTTGACCTGCGTTGACCGCAAACCTATTTGACCACAGAGTTGACTTTTGTTTGACTGGGTTTGACCGCTCTAATGAGGACTGTTTTGGTTTGTTGTTTGACCAGCTAAGGAGGCTGAGTTAAATGCACTTTGACCAAGCTGCTAAAGGGTGTTTTGACCCTTGACCATTGACTAGTTAGGGCACACTCTGTCGCTGGTTTGACCGATGTTGACCAGGGACAAAATTGCAGGATTTGACAGGGATGTTTTGACTTTGATTTGGCAAGTCAAATTTGACTTTTTGTACTCTCTCTCTCTGCTGAACATTTGATATAATAATAAGAAGAATTGATGAAAGGGTTTCCCCATCTTGGGGTTTTCCCCTGGCATCTGCCAAATCTGGTGTCCTCTTGTCTTGGCTTGTCTTCTGCATTTTATTATTCATGTTCTATGTATAGTTACTGTCAATGTGATTTATGGTTAATGTGATTGCTATTGGAAAACTAAATTGGAAATTGTCATTGGGTTGCTAAAGGAACATTGAAGCAATTGTGCTAAGCATAGAACATACCATTGTTAGCTAAAATTAACATTACAAATCTTTATAAGGAAGTTACTCCAGAGCTAGAGGGAGCTGAGGAGAAAGCCTCCCTCACCTTCTTTTATCCCTTTGGGTAAAGCCCATTAACGCCCCTTTGCAAATTTTAAGATGAAGCATTTGATACTTATTCATTTTTTGTGAACTTAATGATCATTCAGTATGTGGACGTTGGAAGAGTTGTTGACACGGATGGCAAGGCGGGAAGAGAGCTTATCATAACACTGTATTAAAGTATGTGCTTTTAATATTGATGTATTCATCTTGGAGTCTATGCTTGTGTGGTACAAGAGTTGGAAGGCTTAGGGTTTGTAAATCGTAGAGAAGACTTGTGTTGAAATCTTAGATGAGAAAGTCCTAGGGTTTGGGGGATGAAACCCTAGAGCAAGGCTTAGAACGTTGAATGCAAGTGGAGTTGGTGTGATGCATACTTGGTTTATCTCCTTATAACATGTGGAATGACTTTGTGTTGATACTAGCTTGTTGTTAAGCCTTTGGTGTGGCTAGATAGCTCGATGAATGGCTTGCTAAGCCTAATTTGTAGGATGAAGAAACAAAGGAATCTAATTTTGATGAGATTGCATATGGACTTCATTAAGGAGGAGAGGATCAAGAGGGAGTAAACAGATCCCTACAACACTCAACAATTTCTTTCTTAATCAAGAGATAAGTACTTGATATTTTTCTCCCTTGATTGTTGTTATTTTTGCTTGGCGAGCCTCTTGTCTTTGTATTTTTTGCTTGGTTATAATTGTTTCTTCCATGTCCTTTTGAATGATGTAGGTACACTATAAAGGATGCAGGATTCCTTGATCACGTCACGTCATCCGAGACATGGTGGAGAGAGGAGTAGTGGAGCTCCAATACATATACACATATGAGTAGATTGTAGACATTCTCACTAAGCCTCTGTCTAGAGTGAAGTTTGTATACTTTAGAGACAAACTTGGCGTGATGCAAAATGTCTCCCTCATGGAGAGGGAGGGTTGATGTCTTTGCAGGATCAAGGCAAACCATCTCCTAAAGCCATAAAGGACCTTGGTTGGGTCATAAAGGACTTTGACCAGGGGAGATGGATGCATTCACCCGAGAAGCCAGAAGGACTTGGCTAGGTCATAAAGGACTTTGACCAGAGGTAAATGGCCCAGGGAAATTACAATATTGGACAAATCTTCTCTTGAGAAGCCAAAAGGACTTGGTTGGGTCATAAAGGACTTTGACCAAAGCAAATAGATGTAATTCACCTAAGAAGCCATAAACGATTTTGGCTGAGGGTGAATGGTCCAAGGGCAAATTCTCTCTTGAGAAGCCAAAAGGACTTGGCTAGGTCATAAAGGACTTGGAAGCCCAAATTTCTACTGCAGCAATTGATTAAGTTCCTTCTATTTGTTAATTACTGAACAAATTATTTATTGTTTCCTACAGTAAACACCGAAACTAATACACAACAGTATTCACCAATTAGATTCTAAGTGGAAACAAGAAACTGAGCAAGAAATAAATACACAACACATTACACTGTTATTTTTGGACAAATGTCCCTAAAAAAATCCAATGCGGGAAAACCAGTGCAGCAGCTGAGGGTTTTATTATTAAGCAGTAGTAATTTTGAATACAATCTTTGGATGCCTTGCTGGCTATCCAGTACAGAGAATAACACTGATAGAAGAATAGTGAGAAGTACCTCACACTATCACAGGCAGTCCTGATTGATCCAACCACAAAATGGCTTGCCCCTTGTTGCCTTTGCGTAGTCACTGCGACAGCCCAACGTCACAGCGTCTAGGGACAACGTCACTCCCTCTGCTAATCAATTTGCCTCCTAGGAACTTCGATTTCCACCTCCCGTCTCACACCCTGACTTCTGGCTTCAGAAATCGATTCCTTGAGCAAAAATACGGACCTCCTCAAGGCTCTGCATTGCGTCTACGTCAACCTACGCTGGCCAGCTTAGTCTCAACACTGCCTCTCCCGGATCTCTTTCTACCTCTTCTGTTGAGTATTCCCGGATCAAGAGAAATATCCAACCGGAACTATCCCTGGCCCTCACTGCAAAAGCTCACTTCGAATTCTCTTCTTCACAACTGCTGTGCTTCAGAAATTCGATCTTTTGATCTCCGACTCAATGTGTCTTCCAAATTCCCATCAAGCCTCCTCTTATTATCCTTCTGTTGAGAACCAACGGCCCAGATTAAATCCTAATCAATGGCTTAGATCATTTTGGCTTGATCCTCGTCTTCTTCTAGAAGTTTCACCCATAGTTAGATTAATACCCTTTAATTATTTTAATTTCCTAAGTTTAGACTTAGGCACCTATTAAAAATAATTAATTATTTTAATAAAATTGTCTCCGGGTGGAATTTCCCAAAATGATTTTTGGGTATTGTGGAATACATGTGTCCTAGCCTCCCTGCAAATTTTGAGGCTAAGAGCACATCTGATGCTACCATAAATCAACACTCCCTCTTAGCGAGGAATGTGCTCTAGTAATGCAACCTGCTAAAGCATCACTCTGATTCTGTGATATCTCCCTCTGTGCTGCTGATGTCTGACACCACTGTCCATCAACTACTGCACAAATGTTGCATCTGTACTACTGTTGGCCTTGCCACCGCCAACACTGCATTTGTACTGCAACTCCCTCTCAAATTCTGCATCCGTGCTGCTGCTGGCATTGCCACTGCCAATATTGCATCTGCACTGCACCCTTCTCCAACTGCTGCTACTACAACATCAACAACGAAAAAGCATCCAAAATTATTGAACTGGTGTTCAACATGATGCATCTTGTTACTGGAGTTCTGACTGTTGCTAGTCTCTGTGCCGACCCTTTGAAGCCTCTATGCTGCTGCTGACCTATGCTCTGTGCCAACTGCACTGCGACCAACTCTAGCTCTGCGCTGCTCAGTATCTGGCGCTCCTAGCCACTTCAAATGTCACCTTGACACTCCTTTGCATCAACTGTTCCAGTCCATTATGCTACTACTAATATGGGCTCTCGTAGCAAGGTGTTGATCCAAGAGGTGGACTCCTCAAGGATCCTGCCCAACTGCAGTTCTTTCGAACTATAGTTCTATATCACCCCATCTCTAGGCGATCATGGCAAACTCCTTCTCCTCGATCTGTGTGGATGCAACATTCAGATCATGCTTCTCGTCCTTGACACTTGCCCTTCTTCTTAAGAGGACACTGTGTAGCATATTGACCAAGTTCGCCACACCGGAAGCACTTGATCTTCGAAATATCTTTCTTCTTCTTTCGCTACTCTTGCTGCCCCGTAGATGCGAGGGCTGCATTTTCATCCTCCTCCTTCGGCTTCGTCCCACTGTTGCTGCTACTACTGTCAAGTTTGCACTTCACTAAGTCTCTCCTCATCTCTTCCTGCTGAAGAGTAGCCCACATCCCTTCCCAATCTTGCAATCTTTCTCTGCCAAGATGCTCTGGACAAACACTTGCCATTCTTTTGAGACTGAATTTAGAGCCAACCTCACCATTTCGATAGGCTGAGGTGTTGACCCCATAGCTGTCAACACATCTCGGGTTTCCTAAAGCTTTGCAAGGAACAAATCAATGCATTCCCCCTTCTGCATCTGTGTGGATTTCATCTTCTGCTCCAAGTACATCTTCTGCTGCTTGGAAGATCCCTGATATAGCGTGGACAAGGCATCCCACATCTCCTTGGCAGTCCCTTTGCCTGAGATGTGACATACTACATGATCCTTCACTCCGTCGAGGATCATCCACTTGGCCTTCGCCATCTCTCCCCTGTAATTTTTGAGCAGATTTGGATTCGTGGGCGCAGCTACCACACTGTTGACGTAGATCTTGAGAAAATGTTCATCTAGAAGACATGACATCCTCGCCTTCCAGATCACATAGCTGGATGCACCATCCAACCGATCCTGATCTTACAATCCACTAGCTGCCATCCCTGCCAACGAAAGTGTCGAATTGCCTCCTCTCTCCTCTGCACAACACTGGGCTGGCCTACGCACTCCCTGATGGAGTTAGTAGATCTTCTCTCCTTGATGTTACTCAACAAATGAGGAATCAAATTCCCTGGCTAGGAATTCTCTAAGGAAGAAATTCCCTCAATAGTGTCTCCCTTCTTCCTTTTGATGATTTTCTACCCCAGTAACTGCTGCAGAAAACTGCATCACACTAGAAAACTGCCTCTTCGTTGACGCTGCTGCGTTGCTCCCTCTGACACTGGCAAAATTTGATTTGGAAGTCTTACTTCTCAGTCGACTCACTCAGAGAGAGACCTTCGTCGAAAATCTTTGCCCTCTTGGCCTGGACTACGTAATACCTCTGGGGATTCGATTTGTTGCATACACAACACTTCGACCCTCCTTCTCTTCAGCGCTGAGCCCTTTTGACTCTGCTCTCTTGCTTCACCTGCAACTTTGATACCATGTGAAAATTTGGAAGCCCAAATTTGTACTGCAACCACTGATTAAGTTCCTTCTATTTGTTATTTACTGAACAGATTATTTACTGTTTCCTACAGCAAACACCGAAACTCATACACTGCAGTCTTCACCAATTAAATTATAAGCGGAAACAAGAAACTGAGCAAGAAAGAAATAAACAACACATTACACCGTTATTTTTGGACAAACGTCCCCGGAAAAACCCAATGCGGGAAAACCGGTGCAGCAAAAGGGTCGCTTATAAATATGGTCATTCCTAAGTATTATAAATATTATAAAAGGGTCACTCCTATGTATTATAAATATGTATCATTGTGAATAAGGAAAGAAATCTAATGTTTATCTTTCATATTGCCTCTGCCATGTATGTGTTTAACATGGTATCAGAGCAGGCGATATCCTGCCCTGCTCATATTTGAGCCACCATTTTCTTGTGGCCTTTCTCTGTGTGTCTGTCAAACCTGGACGTTGTCTAAAATATTCCAAAATCTATCTGCACCAGTCAGAGTGCAGGTCCCAAATTAGTTTTCTGTAGTGTAACTCCTGTTAGATTTCTCTGCCATATTCTCTGTCCTTTGTGTTAGTTTTATTGAATGGTGTCTTTAATAATTAGTGGCGTTGGTTGATTGGTGGCTCCCTATGCACAGTCGGCCTGTTGGCCCCAATACGCTGCTCTTTGAATGCTCCTTCGACTGGTATGCTGCCACCCATACCAACCAATTTCCTACAAGCATAACGCCCCATACATTGTGCTCCTAATTCACCATAGCCATACCACCATTGGTATCCAAAATTCTGCTGCAAACGCTGTATGCTTTGCTCTAATCACTCCATATGCTAATACACTCCACCCTCTTGCGTTCGACTCCTCACACCCCTTCACACTGCGTAGCCACTCCTCCATACCATTGTGGCTCCCATCGTATCCTGCTCTGCAAAGTTCCTCCTAAACCATTCGACTCACCTCTTCATACACTCCAATACGCTAGGTAATACGATCCACCTGCCATCGGTTTCGTCATACATTGAACGTTGGTCGTGTATGTATTAACCATACATCAACAATGGAATGTATTAAATTATTCAATATTTTTAATACATCATCCACTCGATCCATTTCAAACCAATATAATCAGAGAAATGATGTTATCTTCAACTAGAAATTGACCTATAAAATGATAAATAACTGCAACTATTAGGTGAGTAACAGGATACCAATATCACCAAGTCACTGTAGCAGACAACGCAGTACCAATTTCAATGCAGCAAATGACTCACTGCTTCAATGCACTTACTTCTCAAATTATTCAAACTACTCACACTGTGAAAAAGGAGAGCCAATCTTCACTAGAGATCACTGCCTGGGATATAAAAATATGGAGAGCTGCCCCTTGACTTCTTTCGCGTATGAAAATTATCAATGACAGAGATTGCATTGAATCGAGGATTGAATAGTGAGCGCATTTACTTGCACCATCCACTGCTTTATAAGTACTCACATTGCTTTGCGTCATGCACAATCCAACTCTTCCAAATTTTCAAAGTTCTCTCTTTACTATATTAACATTATGCGGTGGAATACATTCAACCATCAAAACCAACGCTAACAATACCATTCAATTTGTTTATCTGAGGCAATTTCCTTTCGGTGAAGAAAGCCTCGGCTCTGTTCTGGTTTTTGTGAGGGAAAGGCAAGGTAAGGTGACGATGGCTGCATCGATCGTGGTGCTAAATCCCAAGTCAGTGGCCGAGGGTCCAACGAGCAAGATAGAGATGAGTATGCTTCTGCCCCATCTCCATTCTCATTCCGATATGGATGAAGAAGATCTGTACAATCAATTGAAATCGTTAGAGAGACAGATGGAGTTCACTGACATTCAAGAAGAATACGTGAAGGATGAGCAAAAAAAATCTAAAGAGAGAACTGTTGAGAGCCCAGGAGGAGGTGAAGAGGATCCAGTCGGTGCCGTTGGTGATCGGGCAGTTCATGGAGATGGTTCACTAGAACAACGAAATAGTGGGTTCAACAACGAGATCGAACTACTATGTGAGGATTTTGAGCACAATCAACAGGGAGCTCCTGAAGCCCTTCGCCTCAGTAGCCCTCCATCGACATTCGAACGCCCTAGTGGACATCCTCCCACCTGAGGCTGACTCCTCTCCCAATCTGAGAAACCAGACGTAACCTACAATGATATTGGGGGCTGTGACATACAAAAGCAGGAGATTCGGGAAGCCATGGAGCTTCCACTCACACACCACGAGCTTTACAAGCAGATCAGGATAAACCCTCCCCCGGGATTGAGCGGTATTATATGAGTGGATTATATGAGCGATATGTAATGGTATGGAGCGGGATTGTATGAGCAGTATGGAGCAGGATTGTTATGAAATGGCGCAGTTGGTGGTATTTTGGTATGAAAAATGTATGGAATACACTCTATGAAACTTCAAACTGGAACACCAGCGTTGTTTCACTCTATCAAGTTTACATTCAGTCTCAAAATATGATTGTCAATCCCTGCTGAACATGCAACGCCGAAGATGGATAAAAATTGCACTAGTTTAAAAAGACTTGAAAGAATAATTCACACTTCCTCTGCATCTTACAGGTCGTGAACTGTCAAACCTAGAGGCAGAAATCGGGCGTTATATGATACATAACTAACTGCAACACGACCAACGTTCAATGTATGACAAAACCGATGGCAGGTGGAGCGTATTACCCAGTGTATTGGAGCGTATGAAGAGATGAGTCGAATGGTTTAGGAGGAACTTTGCAGAGCAGGATACGATGGGAGCCACAATGGTATGGAAGAGTGGCTACGCAGTGGGGAGGGGTGTGAGGAGCCGAACGCAAGAAGGTGGAGTGTATTAGCGTATGGAGTGATTAGAGCAAAGCATACAACATTTGCAGCGAAGTTCTGGATACCAATGGTGGTATGACTATTGTGAACCAGGAGCACGATGTATGGGGCATTATGCTTGTAGGAAATCGGTTGGTATGGGTGGCAGCATACCAGTCGAAGGAGCATTCAGAGAGCAGCGTATTGGGGCCAACAAGCCGACTGTGCATAGGGAGCCACCAATCAACCAATGCCACTAATTATTAAAGACACCATTCAATAAAACTAATGCAGAGGACAAAGAATATGGCAGAGAAATCTAACAAGAGTTACACTACAAAAAACTAATTTGAGACCTGCGCTCTGACCGATGCAGATAGATTTTGGAATATTTTAGAAAACGCGCAGGTCTAACAGACACACAGAGAAAGGCCACAAGAAAACAGTGGCTCAAATATGAGCAGGGCAAGATATCGCCTGCTTTGATACCATGTTAAATACATACATGACGGAGGCAATATGAAAGATAAACATTAGATTGCTTTTCTTATTCACAATGATACATATTTATAATACATAAGAGTGACCCTATCATAATATTTAAAATACATAGAGTGACCCTTTTCTTTCTCAGCACTTGGTCACTCCTTTTATAATATTTTTAATACATAAGTGTGGATTTCAGCTTCAACTCCCTGCAAAAGTTTTTGAACAACACTCCTGTCCTTAGGGTTCACACCGATTTTCACAATTAGCTTCTTCAACTCTTCATTTTGAGTGGACTTTTGGAATTTTCCTTTTCCAATTTCAATTGATTGACCACTTTCCCTAACAAAGCTTCAACTTTGCTGGCAACCAAGGATGTTTTATTGAAATCACTATATATTAGTTCTCCAGTCTGCTTGTGTAAATTTATCTTGTTAGGCAATGGGATTTCTCTTGCATCTACTGTCAAGTTGACAGTCTTGAAACCAAAGGTGGATTAAACAGTCAATGTAGAAGGATGAGAAAAAGATAACTTCAATTGGTTTCTCTCAAGGTCAATGGCAGATAATAATCTGGTATGGTATTCAAAAATAACTTGAGCTTCAAGCTGAGACTCCATATTCTCCTTCACCCTCTTGTTTCTTTCTTATATTTGACTATATAATTGCTTTATGATAGGCACAAAATTATGAGAAACTTCGTCTGGAACTAGAGAAGAGGGTGTGCAAATATAATTGCTTTATGATAGGCACAAAATTATGAGAAACTTCGTCTGGAACTAGAGAAGAGGGTGTGCAAGTAACATCTCCCAATTGTAATTGAAAACCCATTGAGGCTGAAGAACTTCCACCCAGGGATCCAAGGTCTGTTTCTTTCTTTGATAACTATGCTCTCTTTGAACCTTTACCTGCTTCATCTTCTAAATCAATAATCTCTTCACTGCCTCTTTTCAAACTTTTCTCAATTGGATGAGGAGTCTCCACCTCCATTCCACCTAGTGCACCTGTCTGACCTCCGTTTGCCAATTTTTCTAGATCTGGACGAGGTTCACGTATATAAGGGGTATAGGCATTTTCAACTCTTCTGCCAGAAATAATATGGTGAGGGTCATATGCCCATTTTTCACCTAGCTGTAGCTTCATTAATTCAAGAATCTTTTGCACTTCTTCTATAGCTTGCCTGTTGTTCACAATAAAAGGTCCCACTGTCTTTGGCAACTTGAACAAATGTCCCCTTTTTGCTGGAACAAAATGCACTTGATCAACATTCAAACTTTCCCTGATGAACTCCAAAGAAAACAACCTCATAGGCACAAATATGGGAAGTTTGAAAGGGGCAACTTCAACTACATATAGTCTAATCTCAGCATAATCCTCAAACTGAAACCAATCACGCACTTTAACATCTTTGATGAGTTGTAGGAGAGATTGAGCCTTTGGCAAAATACGAGGTATGGGAGAGCTATTGATAATGGAATAAGCAACTGACAATAAAGAAGTAGTAAACTATATAAATCCCTCATAATCAACACGACTCCTTATGATATCTGTCCAATATACCATTGATTGCTTGTTTTGTGTAAGTCCATTATATTTAGTCCCAAGTGCATGAATCTCTCCGCATGAGTATACCAATGAGGGAAATTTAAAACATACAGTGAGAGCAAGGTCTGTTAATTTTGAATTAACCATTATTTCCCAATAAGCATTTATATCAAATACTGTCTTAGGCTGCAACATCAAATTAAACATTCCTAGAATGGCCCGGGCAATGACATGTATATCCTCCCTTCCCAAAACCTTGGCAATGATTTGCATAATTAGCCTTACACCTTCGGTGAAAGTTTCAAGAGAAAATTTAGTAGGTTCCATAGACAAGTGTTGTCCTGAGGGCACTAAAAAGAAAGACATTTGGGCATAGCATTTTGCAGATAGGTTTTGAAAGGTTGACAACAAGATTTCTTTTACGATGTGTAAGAACTTGAAGAAGGAAAAACCAAGGCTTGTTGAATTAAGAGAGAAGACACTTGGAAACATTTTCACCTAATTTGTTCATCACAAAACATTTCTTAGGGTAGAGATGCGAGACCAAGGAAAAGATAAGTTTGGGTGATTGAAGCAGCAAGAAGACCAGACCTGATGATTGCATTATACATTAGGGATTCTTTCTGGTTAACTAGATAAATTGGCGAAGTTCTAGCAAATCCAGGGAGCAAATTTTGTCGAAAACATCCCTCTTAGTGTCCATGAGAGGAATGTGAGAGGAAGACCCTGCTAGCACCGCTTTCTTAGACATTTTTTTAGCTAGAATAAATAGGAATGACGTGTAAATACTTGGTTACCAGATGATTGATGCTGACTCGAGCTCTGATTTGGACAAGTGCATCGTATTACGGATACAATACACTAAAAATGATAAAATGAGGGGAATCGAGGGTAACAGGATTTATGGAAAAACGGAAAAATGGGAGGAAAATAATAATAAATGCGCATGTGGCAGGTAACGTGGTGACATGACAGGATGACATGATGAGATGAGTTGGTAGTGACATGGCTATGACATGGGTGAGGTGGTGGTGATGGAGCAATGACGAGGCGGTGGCAACATAAAATACACGCTCTCTTGTAATACATGCTTGCTTGCTGTCGCACTACGGGGGCACCCATAGTTACAGAGAAATCCTGCCGAGGTGCTCCCGTAATGGATGTAGGCCGTTGATCCGCAGTCAACCCTAATCATTCACTGAGTCTTACGAGGGCACTCGCCGGCATAAACAAGGTGCATGTTGTGTCGTTAGGTTTGCGCCATCAGATGGGCCCGACAACCGCATATCACTTCGCCCGACAAACTGTCCGATATTTATCTACATCGCTTTAATACACTCGGACCCACCGTATTAACATATTAATACTGGCCTTTGGTACTAATCAACAGATAAGCCACCATTAGTGTTTAATCACAATCGTAAAGCTAAACTTGATTTTGATTTTTTTTGAAATAAACATACATATTTTTTTCTTTTTTGATATATGAGGAAAATAAAACGAGCTACAACAAATACTATCTTTCATTTTTTCCAACATAATCCAAATCAGTGGTATCAGAGCAATTGTCTCTATTTTTGTCCATGCATTTTGCCACATGGTCAGTGTATATGAAGTTGGGCCTACCTTAACCAATGAAGAGCTTCCTTGTCACATAAGCGATCTCGCATGGTGGATGAAAAGAAAGATGATGGAACAAGAGATCCTATCAAGTTGTTGCTCTATGTAGCCACTAAGCAAGAAAGGAACAAGATGATGGGTCATTTTGCCCAAATTCTTCGCCAACTTCCAATTGTGATGGATGAACCTTTGACAAATAGTGATTTTGAAGGGATGACAATTTTGAAGGTATAAGTTAATTTTAATATCCCTTTTGTGAAGGCAAGATAGATGTAGGAGCTTTGGAGAGATGGCTAGATCAACTAGAGGGATATTTTTATTTTAATTTTTTTGCCTACGTTAAGAAGATTGCCTTTGCAGTTTCTTCTCCATGTCAACCTTTGGTGGGTTACACATTGTATGCAACATGCTAGGGTTGTTTTTGAAGTGTATGAGACAAAACCCAATTGCGGGGTTATTGTCAATGCCCTCAAGGGGGAGTTCTATCCTGTTAGAACTTATGATGACCAATTTACTAGATGGACAACCTTGCACTAGGGTAAAGACTAGACACTGCTAGAGTGCACCAATACCATTCATGCCTTGCGTGCGAAATTGTGTACCAAGGTCGTCAAGCGGCCCATGGTTCTCAAACATTGCGATGGCGTACACAAATACATTGAAATGAAATTGCACTTTTTAGGCATCTCTTCATTGGGAGCAACTTATTGTTGTCATCAAGATCAAAGTAAAAAAGTTTAGATGGGTAATAAAGAGTTTGGTGTTGGAAATCAATTGTAGCAAAAGAAGGGTAAAGGTGGCCCTAAATTTTAGAACAAAATACATAGCAAGGATAACCAATCTCAAGATAAATGGTCAAAATTGCATGCAAAGAATGTAATGACCCACCTTCAACTATAAATAAAATTTGAATATTAGCATACGTACAAGACCTCCATACGATAGCTACGTATGCATGGCCCCGCATGTATCGCACTATATATAGGCTGGTTACTACAGGGGAGAGATATAAATTAAGGTAATGGATTAATTATCGAAATAAATCCCCCCCTCACCATAATATCATATATATCAAATTATGTAGGTAATACGTATACCACCTTAAATGCCTATATATATATGATAAATTCTTAAACTAAAAGAAAATGATAATTTTAATTTACAAATTATATTTAAAATTAAAATTAATAAAATAATAATATAAATTAATTAAAATTTTAAACTAAATAAATCAAATTAATTTATTAAAATAATAATAAACTTTAATTAAATCAAATCCTACGTATTCAAAATAAAATCCAGAAAATCAAATGAGATTTGATTTTTATAAAAAGTTACACGTAACAAAAATAATGACACGGAGATGGGAAGAAGGCAGTGGGCAGAGAAATAAAAAGAGAAGAAAATCTGGAGGAAAGGGAAATTTCTGATTTCTGAGAATCTTACTTACTGAGAGGAAGAGCTCAATTTTTCTTAAGTTTTTGGGCACGGGGGACCAAATTGCGTCAATTGAGCTGCACTTTGGGACTGAGTACCTAGGTTGTACCCAGTTTGGTTGGGTGGTTTTGGTCTTTTGGTAACGGAAGCTGGAATGGAAACATGAGCAAATTCTGAGGCATCTTCAACCACAGTGAACTAAGTAAGTACTCGACAGCAAATCAATGAAATTTTGATGTTATGAATTTTGTTCAAGTTCATAAAATAGTTTCCATATTTTGTTAAAGAAAAATGTACAAGTAAATTAGGGAACCTTACAAAGAATATGAATGAGAAGTCAACAGAGAACAGATGCAAATATTGTGACAACCATTGGAGCCCTTGACACAACAATGGTGAATGTCATGCTAGATAGTTGTTATTGGCTCACCTGAAATCTTCAAACTATGACATAGCTTCAACATCATTGAAGCTCATATAGGTAGGATAAAACAAATCATCAATATGAAACCTAGTGTTACTATTGCCACTGCAACAGTCCAGCCAAATGACCTCGTGGAAGGTGAGCGTCATTTCCACTCATAAGTGAGGGTGAATGGGGGACAATATTGCATTTCATTGTTGAGAATGATGACTAAAAGAACGTGATCTCTGTAAAGGTTGTCAAGATGATGGAGTGTCAATGATGTTGCGCCCCTAGCCATACACCATCGTTTGGCTAAGCCAGGGATGAGACATCTGCATTCAGACAACAAGGGATCATAACTTTCAACATGATATGTCAAGAGGGATCATACAAGGTAAGGTGCAAGCCTCAATATTTACTAAATAAGTTCTAGAGGTGCAAAAAGGCACAGGTTTGTACCTCGAGTTTTTTGATGCCTTGGGTGCTTAATATATCTAGATTCCAATGTTAACATGGATCTATTATGCTTGTCCACCACTCCTTGCATTTGGATCTATTATGCTTGTCCATCACTCCTTGCACATAATACATACATATCCCTTTGTGCTTAATTCTTTTGTAGTTTGTTCGTCAGTGCTTGTATATTTCTAATGAATATAATCCAATTTTTTTAAAACTCTGTTCCTCTTGCAAAATAGGATATGTAGTTACGTTTAGATGATCCCAAACTTTGTTCCCTCACATTTGTAATGGCCCTATCCCAACACAGGTCATTTAATAAGTGTGATATTGCTCCAGCTGCAAGATTTCATGTTTTTTTTTTTTGGAGGGAGGATTTTGCAAGCTGAGTGTGCTGTGGTTGTCCTGGAGATTCTCTTCTATTAAAATGGTGTGGGCAGCTTGACTGGATAAGCTCTCACGATCTTTATTTTTCTTGAACTATTTTTTTGTGGGAGTGTCATTTCTGAAATCCTGATTAATTTTCTGTACAACATCTTTTTCTAGCTACTTTGGGATAGTCCCCTTTCTTTTTTCCACTCTTCAAAGAATTATCATATCTCAGCAGACGCTTTGAAATTGGTCTTAAATGTTAGAATTCCATGTACCCCAGGTTTGGTCTATTTTTTGGAAGTTTCACGAAACAGAAAACATACATAAACGCATTGAAATGCCTAACTTTAAAAACAACTTGCATAACAGAAAATACACCAGCAATTAGATCATACACAGAACACACAATTTAATGCCCAAAACTGAAATCTTATTAGTCCTTTAACAAGAAAGACAAAGGCTCCTGAATCCGGGAAAGTGGCCTTTTACAATCCCTGTACAAAGATGCCAAGATACAAGACAGATGTGTTGAAATACTAAGCAGGGGGGGGGTGAATCAGTATTTCTTCAAGTGCTATATTATGTCAGTTAAGATTTTTATTACAAAATAAACCAAAACACGAGATAGAACAAAAATAATTTTATTGATAAAAAATAGTGAGGACTCCAATCCTCTTTTACAACAATTTCAGGCTTAAACCTGTACAACAAAATCTTTGACTTTTTCAAGGTTCCAAGCTTGAACAAATCCAAGCTCGTACTTGGTCAAAATGAGGACTCCAATCCTCTCAACAACTCCAAGCTCCAACTTGGTCAAACCAAAACTTTACAAGAAATACTTCAAAAGTTCTCCAAAATATCTTCAATAATGCTCCAAGAATGTCTTCAATAATGCTCCAAGTATAGGCAAGGATGTCTGCTCCAACAAGAGACCTATATCAGCTCAACAAGTCTTCAATAAGGCTGCTTCAACAAGGGTCTCAGGTCTCCACAACAATTCTTCTCCAACAGTGTCTTCAAGTCTGAACATAAACTCTTCAACAACTACTCCAATGATGGCTTCAAGGTCTTCAACTCTGTTCCAAAGAATACAAGGGGGGCTGCTTCAAAAGGTAAGTACATGTCTGCAAAGGATTCTTCTTCAATTCTCCTTCAACAAGGCATCCAAAGAGAGCTCCAACAGTGGTCTTAAGTTTGCTCCAAGTCTTATCTTATTCCAATCCAAATCTGCTCTAAAAATAGGGTTGAATACTGCTCTAAGATAGGGCCGAGATATTCCACAAAGGGGACTGAGGTCTGTGCCCTATCACAGGCCCAAAATTGCCTTGTCACAGGTCTCCATAGGACCGAAAAACTTCTTGTCGTAGATCTTTACTTTATGGCCAAAATTGCCTTGTCACAGTTCTCCACAGGGCTGAAAATTGCAGAGGTCTACTCCTTGCCTTAGGGCTGATCTACAAGAGCTCGATATCTAATCTTCCACAAGGCTTAAGGTCACAAGGAGGCTGAAACTTCTACACAAAAGGAAGCAAATCCAGCACAAAAGAAACTTCAAATAGCAACCAAAAATTCTCGAAGAAAACCAGATCCATGAAACCAGGTCCAAAAGTGAATTCTTCCTCTTGCTTGCCACCAAGTTCATGAACTATGAACTTGTTTTCTTCACCTCAGATCAAACTCCTGGTCTTACTTTCCTTGGCCTAGTTGGGTGACTGAAATGAAAGAGCATAGATTCTATTTATACTTGTTTGACCATGTTTTGAATAGACACATCTCTTGGGGAGGTCGACTTATGTAGGCCAACTTGAAGAGAGACAAAAATATGATATTCTAGCTTATAAATTTGAAATCTCTCTAACGATGAGGAGTTAAGAGGCAAGTAGATACTCGTTGGAAAGAGCTTGAAGTGCTGTATAATCTTATGTGATTGTCTTCTTGAGCAAGTGTTCCCTTTGACATCAATAACAATAATTCTTCCAACAGAATGTCCCCTGCCTTCATGGGCTGAGGCTGAGTCCTTCCAACTCTCAACTGCCTCTCAATACACACTATCCAACTGTTCCTTTAGTGGACTGTCCACCCAACCTTCCCTTGGTTGTGGCACCTACTCAAACTTGTGTAAGCCTTTAAACTTGTTGTAGCTGTACTTGCTCTAGCATCCACCACAAAACCTTACCAGCTCTTAAGTAGCCCTAGGGTCATTTCTTTAAGCCCTGACTTAGTATTTTTGTTGTGGTCTACCTAGGGCTTTCCCAACCGTCTTAAACCCTTGGTCTATGGTTTGTTAGCATAGAGAAACCACAAGGTTATGGCCTGTTTACCTGCACAGAAGACACAACAACCTGTCCAAGCCTTCGACTTCCCTTTACTAGTTGTGAACTGCTCTTCCTAGGTTGCGGATGTCTCTTCTAGTCTGCAGTCACCCCTAGGTCCTCGGCCTCATGTTCCACAAACCTCGACCCCTTTACCTTTGTTGTGAATTGCCACCAGCCTTGCGGCTAGGGCACAACCCTCGGCCCTACTTTTTTCTTCTGCAATTTGCAGCCACATATGCCCTAAACTCGTCAACAACAATCTCGACAATCTTATTTTCCCAACGACCTTTCCAACAGACCTTCCACAAAGGCTTGGATGGCTTCCTTTCACTGTGATTTCCTTCCAGTAGTCACCAAAACAATGAGTGGTTACCCTAGACAAGATTCGACCTATCCTTTGGCGTCTTATCTCCTTCGGCTAGGGCACTTCCTTTAGCCTAGCCTTTCCTTGATCTTTTCACCTTCAAGCAACACCAAAACACAAACCCAAAAGTCTCCTTATCTAGCATCATCCTTCTTGCCTTAAGATATCCAAAAAACTTGGCCCTTTTTCACCATAGAAAAGATGCCTAAAAGAAAACCCCGCTGCCTTATATGCAGGTCTGCGATTTCCCCATCAAGAAGAATGCTACATTATTCTTTTCTCCATGATTTCCTTTAAGCCTCTCCATTGGCTTCTTATTTATAATTTTCCATAGGTCGCAATATCATGGGTCATCAGAATACCATGGATCTATACCATGAGTTATCACTATAGCATAGGTATAAATCCACACACTCATAAAATATCATCTTATTAGCGTTTCTCTCTCACAAGCCTAGCACCAAGGGGCAAGTGAGAGTACCTCTTAATGCTACCAAATTTTAATACTCCTTTTTAGTGCTAATTCGGCAGCTCAGGGACAAATTCCCTCCATTGGACAATCTTTTTCATTAAGGAAGACCACTCCTAGCCCATGGGAGAATTTAATTTGGTTGAGGAAAATTACAATTTTAATATGGAAACCCACATGTGCACAAAAGGACATGTTGGCCCAAAGGAGAAATTGGACACCCTTGGATGGCTATAAATACAAGTAAAGTGACCCTCATTTGGAGATCATCACCAAGAATTCTTCTTTTCTCTTCTTTAGTTTTGGCTCGCACAGGTCTCAAATTGGTTCTTGGGGAATTCGTTCGCATAGGTTTGAAATTGCAAGTTTGAGCTTGCATGTGCAAATTCGGGTTTTTGGTTCGCAACCCCAGGGTTGTCACGGGAAATTTTCAGCCATATCCGCATGCACACAAGTCTATCTGTGTGGCCAAAACGCTTTAATTGCATGCAGAAGCACTTGCTCTGTGCGACCAAGACTTAAGGTTTCTGGGTACAATTGATTGCATATTTTGATAGTTGGCCGTTGACGATGACAGTTGACCACATGCTTCTGAATCATGATTTTGATTAGTAGTGTTGTTGGGTTCATCTCTTGGATATTTTTTGGTTGACTTTACTGGATAGTTTTGTGGTCGAAGGTATGGATCATTGTACTCTCTATTGAACATTTTGTGACAATCTAATAAGAAGAATAATTTGAAAGGGTTTTCCCCCTTGTGGGGTTTTGCCCTGGTCTTTGACCAATCTTGGTGTCTCTATGTGTGAATGATTTTCTTCTATTGTTCCTTTAGGTTCCGCTGCATTGATAATGATATTGTTCTTTCTACATAATTGCATATGATGTAATGATGTTATAATGCTGTGGGGTGAATTCAATGTGTAAATGATGAAATGCAATTATCTAAAGCAAAGAACAATATAGCCCTAAGAAAAACTAACACTTAGCGAGGACGGTACTTCCATTCCCTAGAAGTCACTCTATTTCCCACGCTGGAACACAATCCTCTTCCACATCTACTCTCCAACACTCATTATCAGGTTCTTCTTCCATTACTAAAGCAAAAATTGCTGTAAGAGATGAATCCTTCTTGGAAGTTACCTTGCTACTAGAAGCCTCATACTTCTCCTTATCCCGCATGGCCTTTAAACCAGACCATGATACCATCTTGTTAGTTTTGGCAGACTCTTTTCTTCCATTTGAAGACACACTCTTTTGGGGTTGTTGACTCTCCCTCTGAATCTACAAACTTCGCCTGAAACCCGACTCCCTCTGAGTCTTTGGAAACTTCTTCTTTGTCTCTATTAGGTCGTTACATAACTGTCAAATTTGCAATAACACTTACAGATTTTTGCCATTTGCAAACAGTCACCTCAACTCCCTGTTAGAGCTGCCACCCATGCAATCTGTGATCCAATTGCTCTACAAAGTGCTCTGATACCATGTTAGAATTCCATGTACCCTAGGTTTGGGCTATGGTTTGGAAGTTTCACAAAAAAGAAAACATAAACACACTGAAAGGCCTAACTTTAAAAACAACTTGCACAACGGAAAATACAACAATTAGATTATACACAAAACACACAATTTAATGCCCAAAAGTAAAATCTTATTAGTCCTTTAACAAGAAATACAAGGGCTCTTGAAATCCATGTACAAAAATGCCAAGCCACAAGACAAATGTCCCTTGTCTTCCTGGGCCGAGTTTGAGTCCTTCCATCTCTCAACTAGCCCTCAACACACACTGTCTAGTTGTTCCTTTAGTGGACTATCCACACAACCTTCCCTTGGTTGTGGAACCTGCTCAAACCTATGTAACCCTTTACACCTACTGTAGCTGTCCTTGCTCCAATATCTACCAAAAAACTTTACTAGCTCTCAACTAACCCTTGGCTCATTCTTTTAAGCCTCGACCTCCTTAGTATTTTTGTTGTGGTCTACCTAGGGCTTTCCCAACCCTCTTAGATCCTTGGTCTACGTTTGTTAGCATAGAGAAACCACAAGGTTACAACCTAAGTCACATGACATGAGGATACAGAGGACACGTAAATGAGTATTCAACACAGAGACCCCAAAAACAAGACACAAGGGGACACGATATATATATATATAGTGCCTGATGCATATTTTTTAGAAATTAGAACATCTACATGTATGAATCATGATGATATCTATTTATTAATTTAGTATTTAGTATTTACAATTTTAGAATTTTAGAACTAGTTAGTTTATTAATTATTACATCAATGATGTTCATAGTTCAATGTTCATTGTTCATTTTAATAACAATTTCTCAAGCACATAAGAAACTAGAAATTTAGTAATATCATGATTGATAAAATAAAACTAGAAATTTAGAAGTAGAACTTAGTTATTAAAACCATAAATCGCAGATTTTTCATTAAGTCATCAAAAGCAAAATGTATTACGTAGATACTAGATATCAAAATCAAAATGTATTACGTAGATATTAAAATCAAAATTTATTACACCAACGTGAACCCATGGTCCACGATTAAGTATGTAGCGTCTAGATCTGTTTTACTGGGTGAAAATCTGCCCACAAATCCCTCCATCCGCCTAAGAATCGATGATAGTCGCATGCTCAGCAGTATTCTTCTCATGGACAGACACAAAATTGACAGAAAAAATGAAAAAAAATCAAGACGCGATGCTTTTTACTTTGGGTTTTTAGTGGGACACATATCCTAAAATCAGGACACATTAGGGCATGAGTTCAACATAGCCCAAACATGTGTCCTGCTTTTAGGACATGTTGAAAAACATGTCAGACATGTTTGATGGGTCCTGTCGTGTTTGACACGTGGGATACGGGACACAGGACCCCTAAGGGCCATGTCCTGTGACTTAGGTTACAACCTGTTTACTTGCACAGGAGACACAACAACCTGTCCAGCCCCCTGGCCTCCCTTTACTAGCTTCAGAATGCTCTTCGTAGGCTGTGGATGGTCTCTTCTAGTTTGTGGTCACCCCACAAGTCCTTGGCCTCTTATTCCACAAACCTCGATCCCTTACCTCTGCTATGAGTTACCATGAGTGCTGCGGCCATGGCACAAACCTCGACCCTCCCTTTTTCTTCTGTGATCTGCAGCCTTACACAGGCCCTAAACTTGTCAGCAACAATTCAGATAGCCTTCTTTTCCCAATGACCTGTCTAAGAGACCTTCCACAGAGGCTTGGATGGCTTCCTTTGATTGCGATTTCCTTCCAACTGTCACCAAAATAGCCAACGATTAGTGTGGACAAGATCTGGCCTATCCTTTGGTCTCTTATCTCCTGTGGCTAGGGCACTTCCTTTAGCCCAACCTTTCCTTGATCTTTTCACCTACAAGCAACACCAAAACACAAACCCGAAATTCTCCTAATCTAGCATCATCCTTCTTGTTGAGAAATCTAGGGGCAACAACATAAGGTGATTTATTTGAAATGATTGTTGTTTGTGATGTATTTTTACTTTACTTAGTTCGCTTCTTCTTGCTCTTGTTATTATTATTGTTTCTTTCATCGAACAACTACCAAACCATAAAGAGTAATGAGACAAAAATCACAAGATATAGGCGATCAGCCAGGGCCAAAACCTCTCCATCTTGAGAGGAAAACCCACGAGATTTCTTCTTCTTATAGAATCTTCAATTGACGAATTCCAATACCAAGACCCTTGACCAAATGACCCCTCCAAGACCAAGTCACTGTTCTTCTTGACTTCTATTAAAGTCAACCCAAGTCTCCTTGCTTCAAATCTGTCTTCTTATCATAAATTCGGACCTGCACTTTGACTGTGATTATTGGCTCTTCCTGCAGTAACCCTAGCTTGTACGTGTGGCAGAATCATGGCGAAGACAACTTCTCTTCTCCTTCGCTTGGGCAGCAGTTCCTTCTCCATCAAATCAGCTTGCGTATATTATTAATTCTTCTTCCATCCTTCATTTGGTTCCTTAACTTACTGTCATTCTGCCCTAACTACAGCTTGCACGTGTGAGAGATTACCTAAGAACAGACTTCTGAAAATACTCCTTTTTCCTCAATTTGTCTTCTCCTTTCTTCGCTATGTTCTGCACTTTTGATCGAGCTTCTGGTGATGAGATCGATGCTCTATTGATGCCGTTTGGAATGAGGCTGAATGCCTCTCTATATATAGGCTTCCTTGGCAACCCTAATAGGCCGACATCGTCTTCAAGAGAGGCTGACTTGCTTCGTTGTACTTGACAAGGTCTTGGAGGGTCATTCTGACACTATTATGACTCATAATTTTCTTTACAATATGTAACACGCCCAAGGGGGGTCATTCATACATGACAGACTCCCTAGACTTGTAGATTCAATGACAAGCCCTAGAAGCTCTCAATGGGAGCTTAATCTAAAAATAAATTTCCCTTCAGCATGAAACCCATGCCTCAAGCTCAATAACAATAAATTTATTTTTGTCATTACATCAAATACATAAAATCATGGTTACATATGCCATTATGAAGACCGAACCTAGTTACATATTTCTACACTTCTTGCCTTAGGAGATCCAAAAATCTTGTCCCTTTTCACCATAGAAAAGATGCCCTAAAAGAAAACCTCGCTGCCTTAAATGCAGGTCTGCGATTTTTCCATCAAGAAGAATGCTACATTATTCTCCTCCCCATGATTTCCTTTAAGCCTCTCCATTGACTTCTTATACTTTTCCACAGGGTGCAATACCATGGGTCATCAGAATACCATGGATCTTTACCAAAGGTCATCAAAATACCATGGGTCTTAAGTTTAACCCACACACATAAAATCTCATCTTATGAGCATTTCTCTCTCACAAGCCTAGCACCAAGGGTGAGAATACCTCTTGATGCTACCAAATTTCAACATTAAAAACCTTTGTTTGATTTTGACATTAAAGTCCGTAGTCAACACATAAGGTGGGATTATCATGAGAATATATATAATTCTTCAACCTTTATATGTTCTGTAAGTTTTGCAGCCTTGCAGAATGCTACTGCTAATTTTATAATGCAAAAGACAACTTAAAATTCATTGTCAGACTTTGGAAAGAGATCACAAATTCATGTTCTTTCTTCAAATTTATACACATTTTTGAATAATTGCTACGTGTAATTGTTGTGACAAAGGAGTTCTATAGTATAACGAACAAGAGTTTGCAGTGTTCATTTGCACAGTTTTGTGGCTAGCAAAAAGCTTTTGTAGTCTCACCTGGTTTACCTTGTCATATAAATTTCACATTGTCATAATGTCTTATGTGTATTTACCATGTTAAAATGACACCACTTATTGTCTTGGTATTACAAGTGGACCTCTCTACTTGTCTCGTACCATATTTGAATTTTGAACATCTCTCTTTGTTTTATGGTGCACAGTTTTTCCTATTGTTATTTTCTACCTATTTTTAATCTACTTTTTCATCAATTTATTATTCAACTGCAGGAATTGTAATTAATTGTTCTGGCATGTGGCTTTTGCATTTAAAATCATATTTTTAGTTTCTTTGCCTTTCTGTAGGGAACTTGAAAGTATCTTATGTTCTCTTTGTCGGTCCCTAACATTAATATTTATGCTGATTGCAGCCAATTCTGGTTTACATGTCTAAAGTTGATGGCAAGTTCAATTTTAGTCCTGTGAGTGTTAATTTCCTCACAGAGGCAGCAAAAGTTCTGTTTGCCATTATCATGCTCCTGTTCCAGGTTAATACCATTCATTGCTCAAATTTGCTGCCTACAAATTTTACAACATTCATTTTTATGACAATTAATTAGCTAAATCTTTGTTTGTCATTAGTTGGTATTATGCATAGAATTGATTTTCCTGTTGTATGGATTTAATTTGGTGTGAAATTACATGTATATAAATGCTGCTCTATTGCTGATGTTGTAGCAGAATTTTGTGTTTACCATCTTATATTTAGTTATTGAATATTTCTATATATTAGATTTTGTTTTACTCTGTGTAGCCCTTGGACACATTCATTTTCATTGGTGGTATATCGAATTACTAACTATAATATCATTCTTTTAGTTTTACGTTGTTTTTCTATTTCATAAATAACATCTCGTGTTTCTATTTTGCAAAAAATGTCTCATTACTTATGGAATATAGTCAATTGTGATAAGAGACTTCTACAGCCTCTTGATTTTCAGCTGCTATAGAGAAGGTTGTTGCTCTTTTTTCTATGTCTAGACTGTCAAAGATATGAAGTAATTCATAAAGTAGGCAATTGAGTACAGAGATAAAATGAGTGCTATAGGATTTGATGCCCTTCATATTTCTAACTAGCTGTTTGAGACATTGGTCAATGCTTGGGTAGGTTTTTGTGAGAAGGTTACCCTCACTTCCCACATTTATCGAAAGGATTTAAATCACAGGCTTGCTCGATGAAAGGAGATATATAGAATTACTGAAGAGCTAACATCTTTAAATATTGATCACCATGTGTATGGAAACTTAAAGAGAACTATTTAATATTGGTGTGATTTATAGGTGAGGTGACAAGGGAGTAATTAGATTCCAAATAGGTGTAGTTCAACACATATTGCAACGCTTCAAAATGGCAATTAATTATATCACTAAGGCTCATTAAAATTTTGTTCTGATACCCACAGCTAGAGACTAATTGAGTTGAGTTTTGATTGGTTTGTAAATGTACAAATAATATATTGTATGCATTTGGATTTAGTGGAAAAATCATGAGCTTTTAAATAGAAGATAACGGCCAAGACATATATTTGAGCATACATTGAATTTGATATTTAAAAAAATGAGTATGACATGTTGTAGTCATGACTCATGACTCAAACTTTATTTTGTAGAAAGTTTTGCATTCCAATCTTGAATATGATGCTTTTTTAAAGCGCATATGCAAAAGAAGACTATATTTCACACTAAACTGTATTAATTTCAGATTTCTTCCGGATACATATTGTACAAATTTTGTTCCAAAATTAGACCGTCTAGGATAAGAATTATCCTTCAATCAAAAGAGTGCAACCTGAAAATGGTTTGCCCTTCTAAAAGTGATGAAACTATCTGTTACATATTTCACGAAATCACTAGGAATGAGTGATTAAGTCTCATCAAGTCTCTACTGCATAAGTAAAGCTTGGCATGGTGGTAGTGAGGTTGATCAGATTCCTTATTAGATGCTCATAAAGTTGCATCTTTTGGATTCAACCTCCATAAGCTTATAACTTCAAGACTAAGTTACCAGACACTACGACACGGGACACAAAGGACTCGAAAATGAGTATGACACGTGACACGATGACCCTCAAAACAGGACATGGACGACAGATTATATATATATATATATATTAAAAATAAAACAAATTATTGAATTACACAGAAAAAATGAAATATAGACAAAGATTCAATTTAGAAACTAAAACATTTACATGATGATGATACAAATTCAATTATATATACTGTTGACACCTAATCCTCTGGGATTGGGAAAATATATTGTAAATATGTAAATATAAAAATAAGAAGATGAAGACACATTGGAATGTGAACCCCAACGGTCTCTCTCTCCTATGTGTAAATATTAATGTTCCTCTCAATAGAAAATTCAATTCATGGTGTTACCAAAATACCTAGCCTGACATTGTATCAAAGCGCAGGTCCTCCATTTCTGTTCCTGTCTGACACATTCAGCTCCTTGTCAGTTCTGCCCTATTCTCCCTATGGGCCTGCTAGAACTTGAGCATTCTCTATGTACTTGACCTAATGCTCCACTAATTTGGCCTCTCTCAGAAATCCGTCCATTTCCTCTCCATGTGACTGAAATAGGGATTGCTGAATCGATTTTGATTCTGGTTTTGGGTTGTTGCACAAAATAATCTCATTTTCTTTTCAAAAAATTCACATCTGTGGATCTTAATCTGGACTTGGCCTTCTTTTCTTCATCTCTCTTTTGTGGAGCAGGAGGAGTATCATGACCCCCTTTAAAAGAGCTTAAAATTTGAGTTGGAGTCGTGCATGGTTCAACATCCAAGTCGCCATGCAGTCCAATGAGCTCATATTGAGGCGTAGTTGGCTGCTCTTCTTTGGCCAGATGTGGGGTGGCTTTCATTGATTCATCATAATTTCTCAGAAATTCTTTCGGGACGGATATCATCAACTCAACATCATTATAGTTGCTGCTCATCTCATTGTAACCATTGATCTAGTATTTGAAAGTTTGGGATTCCGGATTGTTTGTTGTCAAAGAATTGTATGCACGTCTGCTAGTAAGGGTTGAGTACCTTCAAAGACTCAGTGAACAGCATGAGCTTGACTGCACACGCTAGTCATGTCATCGTTGAAAATTGGTATTTTATTACTGTACAACTTGCATTGGTTCAAATTCGTCGAAGAATCCTTGGGAGTCACAGGCCCTCACTTGGGCAAAGATAATTCCATCTGGCTGCCACTATTAGGAATCACAGTCCTTGACTAGAGCCTCGTTGGTGACACTGATGCATGCTTCTTGTTGAAATTCGATATCTCTTTTTGTTGAAGGGTTGTTCATTGAAATTCAATGTCTCTTATTTGTATACTGAATTGGAACCAAGAACTTCAGACCCTGAATTTTATTCTCTCTGAGTTGTATCTGCAAGTTAATTTATACTCTCTACGTTATTTGTGAGTGATGATGTTTTTTATCAAAGCAGCTGTTCGAGATAGGGAGCCTGAAGCCTAATTCCAACATTGATTTTTTGGGTTATTTTGATTAATTTTTGAAGACAAACTTGTATGATGGTTCTTTGTTGAGAGATTTTTATCAAAGACTATTGCTGCAAGAATTTTGACTATTCAGGACCAGCTTAGAATTTTATTTAATAATGCATTCTGTCATATCAATAGTTGGAGTAGTTCTCACTAGAAAAGAGAACCACCATGAATTGTCTAGAAAAATAAAACATGCCATCATTTTTAATGAACTATGGAAAGGAGTATGTGAAGGAGAAGATGATAATCCTCCTGCAAAGCCCATATCAGACAAAGAGCTTGTCATATGGGAGAACAAGAACAACAAGGCCTATGCCTTGATTCCTGCATCAGTAAATGAAGAGGTGAGTCGTCACATTGCACCAATTACCAATGCCTTTAGTGCTTTAATGAAGTTGAAAGACTTATATGACTCACACTCAGAGCTTGAAGTAGTCCAGCTAATGATCAAGCTCTTCAATCTTGAATTGAAAGATGATGATCCCCTTGCCCTAGCCTATGAAATCAGAGTTGTTATGCATGATGTAGAAGCCACCGAAATTAAAATGGATGTTCCTCTCACATCTTTCGTCAAGGCACCATATCCCACATATTCTCACTATCTTGAATCATTACAAGTTAGTGGCCAACTTAAAGAGATTACTTTTGACTCTCTTGTGGAGAAGTTTGCTGAAAGAGAGAAAAATTTTGGGAAGAGAAAGACTATTGCTCAGTCTTCTGAAGAATCTATGTGCCTTGCACAAAAAGAGAAGAATTGGGCACAAGATTTTTCTAGAGGAAGAGGTGGCAGAAGAGGACGTGGAAAGAAGAATAACAAAGGTAGGGGGACAAACATTACCAAGGAGTCAGACCTAATCTTCATTGCATACACTGCAAAAAAATGGACATGGTGCATCCACATGCAAGCTCTCTTGGGACAAAATCAAACAAGAAAGAAATGAAGATAAAGGTAAAACACTAGATCTAGGGAAAGGTAAAGCACCTGAATCTGCTCATTATATTGTGGCACATTGCAATATTGGAGTAATTGAAGACTTGTTCAATACTTCATTTGCTTCATGGAAAGATACATGGTTGCTCGACACAAGTGCAACCTGCCACATGACCTTTCGAAAATATTTCTTTGATGATTTCAATGACAATGTAGATGGAACATTCTACTTCGCAGACAAGTGAAAACTCAAGCCATCTAGACTTGGTACCATCAAGCTCAAATGCTTGGACTCCCTGAGATTCTTCTGCATGATGTTCTCTACCTCCCAGAGTTGCGGAGAAACTTCTTGTCCTTGGTTCACATCCCTAGCAAGGACACTCCATTCCCATGTTTGATGGCAAAGTTGAAGTGAGAAAAGTACTAGACAACTCACTTGTCCCGACGGGAATAGAAGAAAAAAGACTCTTGAAGCTGCAAGGAACGTCTGCTCGTGCACAAAACTATGCATACAACTCTTTGTATAATGAAGGAACCTTGCCATCTAGTCTCTTATGTCATGCTAGATTTGGACATCTGAACTATCACAATCTTCGTTTATTAAAGAGAAATGGTGTTATTGGTTTGCCAACCATTCCTAGGAAACTGAAGCCATGTGATGCTTGTATCTTAGGAAAACATAACAAACAACCATTTCGTGATTCTCTTTCCAAAGCATGTAGAAAGCTTGAACTAATTCATTCTGACTTATGTGGACCTATGCTTGCTCCTTCCGTAAATGGAAATAAATATATGAGGACTACACCAGAATGTGTTGGGTATATCTGTTGAAGAATAAATCTGAAGCTTTTGAAGCTTTCAAAAACTTTCATGCATGGGTTCAAAACATTACACAATCTCATATTGGCACTATTCGTATTGATAATGGAAAAGAATATACTTCAAATTAATTTGAAAACTATCATCGCCAACATGGGATTCAACATCAAACAACAATGCCTTATAATCCTTAACAGAATGGTGTAGCTGAAAGAATGAATAGGACAATCTCAAATATGGTTTGTTCAATGATGTTTTTCAAAATGTTAAGCTGATGTCCTGGGCTGATGTAGTTCTATGTGCAGTGTATATTAAAAACAAATGTCCATCTCATGCTTTAAAAAACAAGACTCCTTATGAAATGTGGTATGGCCACATTCTTTCGGTAAGGCATCTCAGGGTTTTTGGTTCCACCTGCTATGCCTTGATTCGCAAGGAACAAAGAAACAAACTTGGTGCAAGGAGCCGAAAGTGTATCGTCTTGGGGTACTTAGATACCTCCAAAGCATATTGTCTCTACGATGAAGTAAATGAGAAGTTTATATTGTCTAGAGATGTGATTTTTCTTGAATCTTCTAAGACTGACAATGTTGTTGAGCGACAGTTTGATCGCTTGGATATATTCAAACATGCAAAATCTTTTCAGGAATTTGATAATGAAATTCCACATCTTGAAGGGGGGACCCCTATCTTGGATCAATTTGTGGAATCTCCTTTTGAAGCACTCTCTCCCCCTCATGAAGCTCCAACTTCTTCAGATCAAGAAGACACTTTGAGTGATGTGATTGAGAGAATTGGAAGGTTAAATCTTGATTTAGCTCCATCTCAGTGAATAGAACAACTCGAGCCGTCTCAGAAAGGTGCTCCAAAGTGGCTTTCTAAGACACTTAAAAGTGTTCATTCTGACAAGGTTGGAAAGATAGGAACGAGAAGTTATACTAGACAAAATGGAGGTGATGTAGATGATCCTGATTCAACTGTTGATATGGATGTTTCTTATGATTGTGAATTAAATTTTTCTAATAATTTCAAGCCAACTTCCTTTAAAGAAGCTGCTTCTCATGATGAATAGAAAGAAGCAATGCGGAAAGAGTATGATGCTCTTGTAAAGAATGGAACTTGGAAGTTGGTGGACCCTCCATCTGGAACCAAACTGATTGGCTACAAGTGGGTCTTCAAGAACAAGTATAAATTAGATGGCTCACTGGACAAGCACAAAGCAAGGTTCATGGTAAAAGGATTTGCACAGAAAGAAGGGGTCGATTATGAGGAGACTTTTTCTCCCACAACAAAATGGGCTACCATTCGAACTCTCTTTGCCTTGGCAGGTCAAAATGGATGGAAAGTCCCTCAAATGGATGTAAACACTGCTTTCTTGAATGGAGATCCGAAAGAAAATGTTTTTATGTCTCAACCAGAAGGATTTGTTGTGAAGGGACAAGAGCACAAAATATGTAAGCTTACTAAATCCTTGTATGGCCTCAAACAAGCATCAAAAGTCTCGCATGAGAAATTGACTAAGCATCGTCTGAAACTAAATTTCAAACACTTTGGTCTTGATGGTGCAACTTTATTTGTCAAGAAAGTTGGCAAAATTGTGGTCTATCTTGTGTATGTAGATGATCTACTGAAGATAAGGAACAATGAAAATTATATTGCATCCATAAAGAAAGAATTGATGAAAGGATTTGAGATGACAAATTTGGGATATGTTCGGGTATTGAAGTAACCCAACATTAGAAATTTATATTCCTCTCAAAGAATGTACATTGGAGATTTGTTGAACAAATTTGGCACAACTGAATACAATCCTTTGTCCACTCCAATGGAACAAAATTTAAAGCTCACATCCAAAGAAGGAAATGAATTTAAAGATGCAACTAAGTACAAACAACTCATGGGAAGTCTTAACTACCTCACTACTACCAAACAAGACATTCCATTTGTTGCTGTAATTCTTTCTAGGTTTATGCAAAAACCTTGTGAGGGTCATTGGTCTATTGCAAAAAGAGTTCTAAGGTACTTGAAGGAAACTCAAGACTTTGGACTCAAATAGACACAGGTGGATAACTTTAGCTTGATTGGATACTCTGATTCAGACTTTGATAGAGATAAAGAAAATGGAGTATCTACTTCAGGTTGTGTTATGAGTCCTGGATCAGGAACTGTCTCCTGGAGGTCACGTAAACAATCAATTTCAGTAGATTCCACAACAGAGACAGAATATGTGGCAGTTGTAGAAGCAACCAAGGAGATTGTGTGGCTCAGGAAAATTCTTGAAGATTTGCAGGAGAAACAAGTGCACTCTACTCCTCTTTTAATTGACAATACTTCTGCAATAAAATTGGCCAAGAATCCAAAGTTCCATGATCTCACCAAAGCGCTTGGAAGAGAAAATTTTGAAAGATTCAGAATGATTCTTGGACTTACAAACACCCGTCCAGATTAAGGGGGAGAATGTTGACACCTAATCCTTTGGGCTTGGGAAAATATATTGTAAATATATAAATATAAAATAGGAAGATGAAGGAGATTGGAATGTGAATCCCAAGGGTCTCTCTCACCTATGTGTATATATTAATGTTCCTCTCAATAGAAAATTCAATTCGTGGAGTTACCATAATACCTGGCCTGACATATTCAACTAGTTCTACATAATGATGATAAATTGAGAAACGCACAAGAAATTAAAACCATAAACTGCAGTTTTCTCATTAAGTCATCAAAATCAAACTGTATTGCATCAATATTGACACATCAAGTCACTGCTACTATAGGTGGAAATGCCAATGGAAAATACAAAACAGGATAGATACTAGAACCGTATTCCAGCTGCTCTTGATTGAGCCTTGTTTGCTGTGATGTGAAAAACAGACTGCTGTAAGAAAAAAAAATTGCTGTAGGAAAAACACATTGCTGTAGCAAAAATAAAAAAATATGGATGGCAAATCCATTTACCAACACTTTGAATCTCCTGTAACACTCATTACTCTCCCTTATTCGTACTCCAAATCCTTCCACATCTCCAAAAATTCAACCGAATGAGTGAAATATAAAGGTGGAAACATGTTTTAAAGCGCGTGGGCATCACTTTTACATGGATGTGTCCAAAAACTATGACACCTGTATGGCTGTTGTTTGACACGAGTTTGACCCATGCTAGCATACCGGACACAAGTCAAACTGTGTCATGCTAGTGTTGTGTTTGGCACAAAGATTACGTGACACAAGGGGAGGTAGGGATGTGTTAGCTAACTTAGCTTCAAGCTTGTTTGAGTAGGTGTTGCTGTTCACTTTGAATCTGTTATATTTAGTCCTTTTAGTTTTTACTCCCTGTACATGGTTTGGGACATAAGCAAGCCCATCACACTTCTTTTAAGCTGTTGTTGATCAGGGCAAAACCCTTTAAAATTTTTGTCAATTAGTTGGTATATAGGTTGGTTCTGAAACATGTTTTTCAAGGTGCATAAATAGTGGTTTCATCCTAGGTAGGCCTTGTTGTAAGCAAGGGTGTCTTCTTACCAAGGGATATCTTTCATTTCAAGGCTGGGCACTGCTACATTCTGACCGGAGGACACAAATAACTATGTGTTACTAGATTAGTTCCAAAAACCTGGAATCTTGAAAATTGTTAAGTCTGCTGAATTCTGATGGGGATTTGAAATTCTACTTTATGCATATGACGTCTGACAAGGTCGGAAACACTCTGAAACTTCCTGCTACAATAAATTATAACATAAAAATCTCTGATATGTCTTAGAGATGTGCATGTTCTAGATCTACTATGCTTGGATGGCAACCATGCTCCCTCATGACAGCATTCCCTGACATATCTAGAAGATGCACATGCACTCTGATCGTATCAGATTACTGAAGGGTGTTCTCCTCTTTGACAAACCACCTGACATACATTGGAATGCTATTGTTGATGTTTGCAGCTTGGGCAGGTACTTCTGCACATGCCCAAGTGTCTAGGTGTACAAAAGTTGCCCACAATCTCTTTTTAACACTTGCTCTAGGGTGAGCAAGTTGCGTTTGTAACTTAGCCTAAGTTAGACTTAGAAGAGCACATAAGTATTATGTTGGCTTATTGAGTTAAAGTAAACTTAGGAAAAGTAAAGTAAATTACTTTAGTGATTACGTTTTATTCTCAGCCCCTGATCTCAAGTGAGGTGAGAGAGAACACTTGCTCTAGTGTGAGCAAGTTGCATTTGTAACTTAGCCTAAGTTAGACTTAGAAGAGCACATAAGTATTATACTGGCTTATTGAGCTAAAGTAAACTTAGGAAAAGTAAAGTAGATTACTTTAGTGATTACGTTTTAATCTCAGCGCCTGATCTCAAGTGAGGTGAGTTCTAATCTTAGCCATCAACCACTTTGGAGATTAGGGTTAGGGATTTAGTTCAATGTAAAGTTATAAAAGCAAGACTAAGAAGAAGGAGAAGACACACCATACAACAACACAAGACTGAGAAAGGCATCTCAGTGAGGATTGTGATACTCGAAGTGTGCTGGGTCCGAGGAAGGGGGTAGCAAGGAGATCCAGATCAACCAAGGAGGGCTTGATCAAATAGATTAGATTCAGTTTTTGTAATTATTTCCTTAGTTGGTGTTGCAAATTGGTTGTCATTGATGTCAACTTAAGCAACAACCAAAAGAAGCCCCACATTCCCTGCTCTTGTTATGGCACACGACCGTGACAATGCATGCTAGACTATCATCATTTGATAGTACTTGACGACTCGTCATGTCGTTTTTAACGGTAGGCGACATGCCATGTAACTCCTCATAGATGAGGAGATATGCCTTCTCAATGTTGAAGCCCCGAAAGTGTGGTCATGATGCCAAAAAAATGAATGATGTTTTGGTCCAAAGTTTTGGCATCAAAATTTAAGAAAAATATGTTGATCCTTGGATTAATCTTGTGGGTCATGATTGTTACATATCTTTGACCAAGTTGGCCCTCAAAAGGAGGAATTTGCATTACGAATATAGTTGCAAAAATGAGTTATGGTTGGCTCCACAAAAAAATTGAATTTATGAATTTAATCCTTGCTTATTGGTCTGGTTGGCTAAAATTTTAAGGAGTTTTAGGGCAAGTCGGCCCCCCTTTTCACACCCCTCCATTTATATATAGAGCACTCATTGACCTCCAAATGCATTAAAATTTTTCTCTTGCATTATCTTGTATATTCGCTTTGAGGCCAAGAGGAGGCACACAAATTTGAAGGAGGCCCAATTTTCAAGGTTTTGTTGGGTTTTTATTGCTGTATCTTTTGTGTGGTAATATCACTAGGCTAAATCGAGTTTTTGAGGCGGTTCTGAGGCCACTCCTACAACAAATTTCGACCTAGTCTGAGGCCCATCTGACGCTGCTAAGGACGTGTTATAGGACTAGAATGTGCAAAAGAAGGGCTGATTCAATCTTGTTTTGCACCGCAGATGGTAGGTCTGTTAGGCCGCAGATGATAGCCCTATTTTGGTCATAGAAAGGAGCCGAGATTAGCTCTCTGCTGGATCTGAGTTTCACCCTGTTTAGGTCACAGAAGTAGGGCTCCTAAGGCCAAGTCTAGGTAACAGACAAAAGACTAAGCTAGCCCCTGAAGGAGGGTTGTTTTGGCTGCAAAGGAAAGGCATGTTTGGAGGCTGTTTAGCCCTGTTTGAGGCAGTCTTTGAGGGTATGTTTTAAGGTTTGATTAAGGCTTATTTGAAGGCAAAAAAGGATAGCATAGTACAACAATTTTGGGACAAATTTGAAACTCTATAAGAAGATAAATTCAAGAGACATACTTGGGCCTATTTGGCACACCTTCAAAGATAGACTTGGGGACCATTTCCTTGGGAAAATCTTAAGCAAATCAATGGCATAAGAAAGCATACGTAGTGGCAACAATGATCATGATAACCGGATCACTTCCAAGCTAAATATAATGTTAAAAGATATGATGTTTTTTTATTGAAATTGTTTGATACTATGCTTTGTAGTGAATGAGGTGATTTTTTGGCAAGTCAGTAGAAGGGCTAAATCTACAACAATCATTTTAAATGAACAATTTTGGTGACTGTGATCTGGGACAATAATGAAGTTATCAATTTTTGGACACTATTGTAAGTTGGTCATTATCCTTGGTACGAGAGCCCATGAATATTTCTTTCTTATCTTCTATTTAAGGGTGGTAGGGTCGTGCAAGGTGGAGATTGAAGTCTCCTTCAGGTTGGAGCTTGAGAACACTTCGGGGTGGTAGGGTGGTGCTAGGGCAACAAATAGATGATAACAGGGTGTTGGAGCATCTTTTCAGATAGTTGGGGCTTGATGATAGCAGAGTGTTGGAGCATCCTTCTAGTTGGAGCTGGTAAAATAAGGGTGTTGGAGCATCTTTCGAGGTAGTTGTGGCTTCCTGATAAAACTGAATGCTTTCTATATGGGTACTAGGGATTTGGTGCTTCCCTTCAGTTGGAGTTGATAAATTATATTACTATTTTATATATTAGAAAGCATTTTGTGGTTTTCTCCTGCAATGGGTTTCCACGTAAAATTTCTTGTGTATTGTTCATGTGATGTGCTGCTTTGTGTTATGATTTGATGCTAATGATATTTAATGCTCTTTAAGTGCAAAATTAATTAAAAGTGAAGTGGAAGGATTAAGTAGAATTTGTTTTTGTCATTTTTCATAATTGAGATTGGTAAATCTTGCTTCCGTTGTATTTTTGTGTTAATGAACTTAGCTGCGCATATAATTAGTAGATCATTAATCTGCTAGGAATTAAGTGCCAGGTTCTAGTTATGCAAGAATTCTAACATGGTATTAGAGCGTAAACTCTGAGGTACTGATCTTTGAATCACAGATGCCAGGTTCGTACTAGATTGTCGAGTCGAGGTTCGACCACGATCTTACGACAATTTTTTAAAGGGGGGCCTAAAGAAAATCGATTGTGTAGTGCCCTGAAGAAAAAGTTTTCTTAGCACTGTTTTTTTTGTTGGTCTGGTGGCTGACAATTGCCCAACTGCCAATAGGTCTAGACGGGGGTCACTGACAGAGTGGAGAGTGGAGTAGAGTCATCATAGCAGGGTTGAGGCATTGAGGATTATCAAATGACAGGGTTTTGCGACACACAAACAAGGAAGTAGACCGACGTGGATCAAGGCAACCATAGGCTATTGAGAAGGCGAAAATAGTCTTGCTGATAAATGCAGAGGTAGGTGGAAATGAGGGCAAACAAGGCCAGCGTAGGCAGAGTTGTCGGCGAGTTTGTAATGCATGGGCGAATAAGTGAGCTGAGCTAGTAAAAGAAACATAGGATAGATTGTGTGGAGAAGTGGGGATAACCGCCAGACTATCAGTGCTGCTACCAAAAGGCTAAGCTGCGTGTGTAAGGTGAGGACAGGCCAACTAAAGCCACAGAGGAAAAAGGTCAGCCACCAAGCAGTGATCGAGCCACTGATTCGTCAATGCATGGGTTAAGGAAAATAAAGGCAAGGAGCAATACAGTTTGTGGAGCAACCAATAGCCACTGATCGAGTAAGTGTCACATGTGAAGGATTGTGCAGAGAAGTCATGGGTTTGTCCTAACATCCAATGCACATAATTGATAGGGGTTGTAGCTTGGGGTTGTATAGGTCATGCACACAAAGGAAAAAGATGAGACTTTGTGAGGTCATGGGATGCGGTGCAGTGCAACAATGCTAGTTGTCGGCTGGGAGTTGGGTAGCGACGTAGTGGGACCATGTGACGGTGGTAACGAATAGGAGCTTGGTAGTGGGTCGAGGGCTAGTCAATAGCCATTCAAGGATCACAACTATCATCAATAGAGACAACTGTGGGTACGCATAACATCAGTTAGGTACCACAGGATAGGAGTAGCCACTAGCAAGCCAACGACACAGCTAGTTGGGTAGACTAGTAGAGGTAGCCAAGTAGTAGGCCAAAGGTGTGGTTGGGACTTGTAAGAGTTTTGCCACTGTGATTGGGGAAGGTCAACCCTCAGAGGGAGAGAGGAAGATTGTACCAATCAGGGGGTGAGAAAAGTTTTTAGTGACTTTTTTCTATTTCGGGATGACATCAACTAGTCTAAGGTTTGAGCACAAGTTGGATGGGGTTTGTTGCCTCAAAATCTAGTAGGTCTTGTAGTGGGATGCTCTACAAAACAACTACTAGACTAAGTGACAACAGTGAGGTGTGGCGCACTGTTACCACAATCACTACCCCCTGTTGTTTATGGACTTTCGCCAATGGAAGGGTTCTCGGTAGATAGGTCACCTATGAGAGATATTCTAGGCTTAGAGGTTGAAGGTGACACAAAAGGATCCTAAAGGATGGCTCTACTTATATACAAGGCTCAATCAATGAGAATAAGGCAATTCACATCCCTTAGAGAGGCCAATCTAGGGCATGCTAGACCTAAGGCTTGAATGATAGTATGCAAAATGCAATATCCTAAGGTCAGTGTACCATGGAAAATGTTTCTAGCAATGAATATAAGCAAGCCAATGGTATATGAAACCTTCAAGAAGCCCTCAAGTTGAAGCTAAACCAGACTAGCGTTTTTCCTAGGGCAATATGACTAGGGAAAGAGAAATCAAGGTCTAAAATGGAAAGATTTGCCATTAAGGAGGTTGATTTTTGGGAAACCAAATATGCTCTTGATGTTGAATCCTTCCACTACCCAAGATTCCTCTCTTAGGCAATTTCGCTCCAAGCCCTAGTTAGGCTGTTTATTGTTAAGAGAGCTGAATTTAGAGAGAGAAGAGTGCGAAATTCAATTTGTGGATGAGATAAGGTTTGATCACCAATTAGATAAGGCTAGTGCCTAGTCCTTGGGTGGATGGAGTCTATGGATGTCAAAGATTAGCTAATTCTTGCAAAGGAGAAAGGATGTTTTGATGTCCTAGCACAAAACCCTAGTTATTATTTTTGTGAGCGACCAAAGATACTTGGGAGAGCTACAATAAGATTTCACCAAGGGTATTAACATTCACATTCCATATATGAGTAATGCATACAATGAGGATATCTAGATTCTATACAATTAATCTTCAATAATCAATGGTGCAATAGAAAACTCTAGATAACCATTACATTCCATACATTAGACATAAGATAAAAAATTCAATAATGACAAGGTACACTTACAAGATGAAATGCATGAATAATCCAATATTGATCCAAGATAACTTCTCCAAAGACAAGTAAGTAGCTCCAATAGACAAAATACTCCATAGATACATCTTCCCCAAGATACAAAGAGGTTGAATCTCCAAGGAGGGCCAAATAAGTCACAAGTGATGATGAGTAGAATGAATGATTCTCTCCTCTATTTATATGAGGATGATGACATCTAATTAGCTTAGTAAGCCCCTAAAAACAAGTTTTAAAACAACATATGCTTGGGTTACAAGCCAACCCACTGGCTCTAATCATAAATGCTTAAACACGCCGACATGTGTGAGTTGCTAGGCTTCTAGGGTTGATGTCATGCATATAATAACGTCCAAATGCCATATTCGAGTGTTAAGGTGCCAACTGTGATGTAGAAAGCATGTAAAAATCATGATTTGAGGGTTGGCCCCCAAATCCACCTAAGTGGCTCCACGTGGTCCCAAAATCCAGTTGGGGCACCACAAAATGGTCTCTATGGGTCTCCAACTGCTCAAAGTGTCCGTCTATGCTCCAAGATTAAGGGTTGTCCAATGGCTACTAGCCCTCCCTAGTCTTTGAAGGTGAGACCATCCTCATCTGGGACTTGAATCAAATGCCATCCGTTGATTAATTCTAAGGATGGTCTGGGGGCATGTTGGGTCTAGGTGTGTAATTTTGAAGAATCATCAAATCCAGTGCAAAGTGGTACAACGTCTTGGGTGCAAGGGGTGCCGTGGTACATGTGTGATATGTTGCTGCTACTGGGAGGCCCAAGAGTCTCAATGCTTCACTTGATAGTGCCAATATACTTCTTTAATGGCCTGGGTACCTGTGGAAAGGTGCCCAAGGCATGGGTTGTTGAAACTTGAACCACTTGATAATCACAACACAAATTCTAGTGAAAACAAGTAGCCATTAGGGACAAAAATCATTATTACATCTAGGTGAACCAAGCTTGGGTGTCATAGGCCATTTAATACTTCAAATAGGGATCCTCTTCCAAAATCAAGGCCTTGAACTCATGATGGTGTTTTCTCCCTAGGTAGGAGTGGCTAAAGGACAATCCTATTAGGTGTTTCCAACCCCTAAGGGGAAGTAACATTTCCTCAGTCCACCCATTAATTGATAGGTGTTACTAAATAATAATGATGATCATGGATGGGATAAGACTTCATGGCCAAGTGCCATGGTCAAAGGGATCAACTGATGGGGATCCACATCCTAAATGTATAGATGTGAGGAGGTAGCATTCGTGGATGCATGGGTTACCAAATTGGCCTTTCTTTTTCCAACCCTTGTGTGCCTTTTACTTTTTCTTGATTTTTCTTAGTATTACTACGCATAGCTCAAGGGTTAGAGCTTGCTTTAAATGATGTGGAAGTTGATTAATCCCATATTGATGAGTTAGTTTATCGTTCATCGGGGTTGGGACATGCAAGGGTTCCTTCTTATGATGTAATGGAGCAACATGTGCTCAAGAACTGGGTGATGGCCATAATGAGTGAGGTAGAGTTCATGCTAGGCTTTTTTCCACGTGCTAATTCTTATGTCCCTGGCCATCCTTTGCATTTTGATATTCTTTCTTTTAGTTTTGTTGTGGCCATGATATGCTCTTTTTGTTTGCATCAACCTCCCAGGGCAAAGTTTCCAGGCCCTACCTAGGTATGTGGATGTATGTGTGCCAAATCCCAAAGAACCAATGGTCAATTAACCTGAAAAATGGAGGTGAGAAAGTGTTAATCATGACACAAGGGAAGATGGAACTACACTATTTTAATTAGGGCTTCCCAAGTAATGCCCCTCCCATACCCATTAGGCCAAGAAGGGAAGTCTCACAGGACTAGTATCCAAGATTAACCCCCCATTTAAGGTGTGACAATCACAACACAAATTCTAGTGAAAACAAGTAGTCATTAGGGACCCTCTTCCAAAATCAGGGCCTTGAACTCACAATGGTGTTTTCTCCCTAGGTAGGAGTGGCTAAAGGACTATCTTATTAGGTGTTTCCAACCCCTAAGGGGAAGTAACATTTCCTTAGTCCACCCATCAATTGATAGGTGTTAGTGAATAATAGTGATGATCATGGAGGGGGTAAGACTTCATGGCCAAGTGCCATGGTCAAAGGGATCAACTGATGGGGATCCACATCCTAAATGCATAGATGCAAGGAGGGAGCATTCGTGAATGCATGAGTTACCAACTTGGCCTTTGTTTTTCCAACCCTCTTGTGTGCCTTTTACTTTTTCTTGATTTTGAAGCAACAAAACTTAGAGTAGTTGTGCTTTTAAATGTAAGATACACAATGTATTGTAAGTAATATCTTTATTAATAAGATGAATAATACAAGGATGAATGAATATTACAATGAGGGCCCACTTATATACCTAGGCAGGTGCCCTTTCATGAATGGTCATGCCTTTTAGACATGCCTTCCTATTTAACTAATGACTATTTACTTAATCATTATGGTTATTTTTGATTCACATTTGTTTATATTTATTTTATTTTTATACAAATTATATTCACAACATTGCCCCTCCTCAAAAGCTTTGTCCTTAAAGCTTTATTGCTTGACAATTTTCTTCACCTTGCATTTGTCATCTTGGCATGTGCAATTCGTCACTGGTACCTAAACATGTATAATTTGTTGGTAATATTGTCTTGAAACTAGGGTTTATCTATTCCTTCCCCTTTTTTTAATTTTTTTGAATTTTATTATTTTTTTAAAATTTGATTCTTTTCAATTTTTGTTTTTTTTTTTTTTTGTTTCTTTGTTTAAATTAATTATATAATATAATGCTTATTGGTTATTGCTAGGGATAGGAATAAACCTTGACTATAGTTATTCAAATATATAGTCTTGACTCAACACAATGATGACTCGATTGTCAAATGGGCACGCGATTGGGTCGAAAGAGCAGCTCGTTTGACGCTTGACCAACGATTTGAAAAATATGCGGATGACTAGATTCTCAATTTCCCAACTGGCTCAATGCACAACGTATAGCTTTCTTCCTCTGTCGTCTTTGGTCTGCGTATCATTGGGATTAGTATCAGAGTCAACTTCAGAAGCACTTTCTTGATCCTCCTCAAAAGCTGTAGAACTGGAACATGGGCCTACATCTTGGAGTTGGCGACTAAGAAGCAAGTCTATTGCCTCTTCCTTTGTACCGGAACGTAATAAGGATGTTTATGCTTTTCCTCTTTCAAATCTTGTTGATATGAGATCTGGAATATCTTCTTACAGGGGATATTCCTGTCTATTTCTCCTTTTGGACTGGAGACTAGACTGTAGAGCAGAATTGGATGCAGGATTTTCTATTTCATCTAATGCCTTTTCAAAATCATTCTCATTTCTCAGGAGTGCTTCTGCTGCTAGAGGTTTGTCATAGCCAATTGAAGCAAGATCAATCAACTTTCTTTGAATGGGTGATATTGTCACGCTGTTGACAAAGTGGCCATCCTCATTCTTTTTCTTCACCATTCTTGATCTAGATTCATCAATTATAGCTGCATGGTGCGGGTGATGCAAATGCGAGATGTAAGGAATTATTGAATCAACTACAATGCCAACACAATTAGACTCTGAGATGATGCAACTCATTCGATTTTTCATCCAGGCAGCCTTTTGGATTAACATTCCGTTGTAGAGGTTTTCGTTAGCTATATCGCTCAAATTCCCATCCTCTAACGCAAAGACAATGACCTTGTTTGTCCAAAAGAAGAAAACGTTGAGCCTAGATCCCATAAGATTTTCAGCGTTCAATTCGTAAAACATCTGACAATAATTTCTTAAAACCATGCCCTAGATTTTCAATTGATTGCATTGTATTACAAGGCAAGACAACACGGTAAAAATGCTGAACAAAAGGTCTCGAGGAAAATGAGTATCCTTCAAACCAATAAGATCCACGAGCCTGCACACTTCCTTGCATACTTGTTTCAAGGCGTCACATGAAGAGGGGTACCGATAGCATAAAATAACAAAACTGGTCGTCTAACACCCACAACAAGTATTTGTATACTCCTATTGATCAAAACAAACCTTGTTTTGAGGTCGGTATTCGCAACAGAGGCAGAGAAGATTACATTTTTTCCACAAGTCTTTCCAATAATGCTCTGTCAGCACGTCTCCCTTTTCCTTCTTAGCGTCTACAAGACATTCATAATCGAAAATCAATCCCTCCATCAAAATTTTAATTTCTGCTTCGCTCAAGATTCGAGTATAGTCGGAAATGACATCTAGCTTTAGGGTTAGGCTTAAGTTGTTGACTATTTATCATTGCATTTCTTGTCTCAGCTCAGGCTAGGGAATAACATTGCTAATGTCAAAGGGCTTGTGGGAAAATGGGTTAACTGCTTCGTGCTTGGCATCCCAAATAGTTTCCAATGTCGTTTGGTTGTATAGAACATGAGCCGAGTCTTCTGTGTAGTCTAACTGGATCATAAGCTAATTCTCGCAACCACACATCTAGATACTTTTCAGGAATATCAAAATCCATTTCTGGCCTTAACAATTCGCAAGATTTTTCTTTATCTTCATTCTCCTCATAATCTAAATTAGACATAACCTCTTCCTGATCTTCTGGAAAATGTAATGATTATTCATGAATAATTTATGTAGATTCATTTTTTTCTCCCTACTTTCATCCTCAACTGTCATATTTTTCTTTGTCAAAACTCTTGGCTCAAACTCGTTCTCTTTGACATTAATGTCAACTTCTATTAAAGGTGCTAAATCCAATGCTTTAAAAACCTTTAGGGATTCTGTAAATGATCTTTTTATTTGCTGTAATTATTTTCGAATTTCACTTAATAGTTCAATTAGGGATTTAAGATATTCGCTTAATTCCATGATTTTAGGACCTAAACTTAATGGCAGATTGTGCAGCGTGTTGTCGCACAACGTGTCTAGGCACCGCGACAACGCTCAGAGTAAGGGCTGTCACTCTTGATCCTCACTCCGTTTAGACTCTCTCCTAGGCAAGTCAAGGGGGGTAGTCCTTGAGGTAAATGGATTAGAAACCCCGTGGAACAATGTGTTTTGATTAACTCAGATGTTTAGATTAAACGCTAATGTAACCAAGGCACGACCACCAACTAGAGATAATTATAGACCAATGCCTTTAATTTGAATTAACTATAGATTAAGTAAGAAAACAAGTCATCCAGAATAATTTTCCAATGTGTGACGAACAATGACAATCATGAGTGGTCAATATAAACGCTTGAAACTTTAACACGCAAGAGATTCCAGATTTAAAATGATTTTCATTTACTGCCCAGATCTAGAATTAATTAACTTTCTCCAACAGTCAATATGATTTAAAACGTTTATTGCACTTGACAATAGAGAAATATAAAAAAAGTATTTAATCACCAGATAACACCAAAGAATTTTAAATTTAAATTTTAATTATTCCTTAGGCAATAACTTTAATGGTAACTAAAGAAATCAAAATCGTTCTTTTAATGTGATGGAAGTAAAACGAATCAGAGGATTAATAAAATAAAATTTTAATGGGCCATAGGCCACATTAAAATTTTTAATTGTGAATGTGTTAATCCCTTTAATTTAATTCCTTTAGATTTTTTTTTAATGTTTTTTGAACTTTTTAGATTTTTTAGATTTTTTTAGAATTTTAGAATTTTTAATGTTTAGAAAATTTTGAATTATTTAAATTAAAGGTAAAAGAAAGGAAAAAATAAAATGTCAAAAGGTTAATTTTTAAAAGTTTTTAAATTATTATTTAATATATATATTATTATATATATATATATATATATTTTTTTTAAATTTTTTGAAACTTTATATATATTTTTTTAAACAATACAAAAATAAAACTAAAAATCAAAATCGAAAAATCAAATAAAAAATGAAATCAAGTCAAAATATTAAAAATAAAATAAAACCAAAGCAAAATTGGATCTCAAATAAAAATGAAAAAATATTCTTGACGGATATACAAATGACATCAAAGTGGAATGAATAAAAAAATAAAAAAAAAGAAACTATCTAAAATAAAAAAAATAAGAATCAAACCCAAACTTCAGATAAAGAAAGTAAAAACTATGATAACCATAAAAAAATATACAAATGAAATAAGATATAAAAATAAAAAAAACTAACTAAACTAACGCAACATTTTTTTGAATGTTTACATGAAATAAAAAAAAAGTTTCGAATGTTTTTGTTTGCTGTTGTGTGTAGGTGCGACAATGGCAAGGGAAACTCGACGGGTAGAAGGATGAAGTGGCCAGGTTTGAAGAAAGCTGCGGATAGGAGACGACAGCAATGAAGCAACTGCGGGGGGGGGGGGGAAGACAGAGCAACGAAAGGGAAAAGCATTTTTGGCTGCATGAGGAATGGACGCGCGGATCAGGTGGCAACAAGGAGACAATATGCAGGTTTTGGAAAGAGCTGGATGGATGATCAATGGGCAACGTGGAGGTTTGAATGATGCCGGGGTTTGCAGATTGAGAGAATAGCGAGGAGAGGGCTTAGTGGATGGATTTGAGGAGCTTTGATGGCAGACAGACAGTGAGAAAGGAGTTGAGGCAGCGTGCAGGATGTGGATTTGGAGGAAGGAGATACGCAGGTTGCAAGGGTAAACGTTGCTAGAGTTTCGATTGAGGGCTTAGGGAACTCGATGGATGAGGAGTGAGGAACGTTGGAGAGTTTGGCCATTGAGGATGCAAGAGGAGGCTGCAAAATCGAGCAGCAGATAGGAGGGTTTGGGCAAAAGAAAGAGAGATCTGAAATTTCCAGAAAACCCCATGATGTAGACAACATAAAAAATTTGAAATTTTCTGTTAGAATAATCGACCCCAGGCAGCAGAGAAACTGAAAATGTAGGCAGTAGATAGGTGGCCCAGAAACCCTTTAAATTTTTTTCGAAAATTTTAATTAAAATATCGAATCCAATTGCTTTAGATTTGTTAATGAAATCCTCATGAAATTTCCAGATCTGAAAATAAAAAAAATAAATTTAAACCCTTGGACTGCAAAATGTCTGAATAATATCCTTGGAAAATGATTTTGACGAACCCAAGAGATACAAATTTTACCTTTCAGGGCCTAGATCTGGACTCTGCACAGTTTTCTTTTTCAGATCTGTCGTTGCAAGACAATAAGAAACACCCAAACGATATATACAATGACCCAAGAAACTAAAACCCAGAAAACCCAGTTAGAAAATTGAACATAATCACAGATCTATGTACATGAATGGTAGATCTATCAGATCTAGGGAGTGTGAGTCCAACTCCATTCCCAGATCTGATAATGTGAGGCTCTCAACAACAAGATTTATCGATTTAACATGAGAAAAATGAAATCTTTTGAATTTTAAAGGAGGTACTGAGCTTAAAACCATTGTTGCATTAATCGTTATCAGAATTAAATTGGCGTAGGGAAAAAATTGGAAAAAATCGTAACATACAATTTTTTTTTTTTTTTTTTTTTCAATTTTTTCAATATCTATAAAGCATCTACAACATAAAATAAATACATTGACACATAAATATGATAAAAGAACTAATATATAAGATGTTTAATATCATTTCTAGTGCTACATCACACATAACAGTGAATCATGTCTTGAATAGTAAGTTCTAACTCACGACTCCCAACTCAGCGTCAAAATATCAACAAAAAATATAATAATGTATCTCATGAGTCATAATGTCATATACAATGAAATAAACCAAATAACTAAAGTCTAATACTATTGATTTCCTTTGCCCCTCTTGCGAGAAAATGCAATAGCTTTCCCTTTCCCTCTAGATGTAGATGCTGGTGGAGTTGGTAGTGGACTCTGCTGTACTCTAGAAGCTGAAGAACTAGGAGCTATAGGAGGTAGACCACGTCCCCTATTGGTGGCATGGGTAGCTCGGGTAGGTGGTGTCACCTCTTCCTCCTGTTGCTCCAACTCCTCCTCCTGCACTAACCAATCATCAACAGACTCCATGAGAGGCCTCTCGGCCTCAACCCTCCATGCAGTAGTGGTGTCAATCCCATCCAATGAGATGGCCTCCATATCAGGTGTCCTCTCAAGTTGCTTCACCCACAATCGAAGATTGTAGTAGACGTAGACCATGTCACTAAATCGCTGGGACTCCAACTTGTACAAAGATCATGAAATAATAATTATAAAAAAATATTGTTTAATGAATTCAAAAAATTATTTGGAAATTTGCAATATTTTAAGTGTTAACCTGTTGCGCTTCTTGTTGTGTATTTTTTCAAATACACTCCAGTTGTGCTTACATTCTGAGGAGCTACGTGTTTGGCTGAGGATTCGAATGGCAGGCTTTTGCAAAAGGGGTACCTTGGCACCATACATTCTCCACCATGCATCTACAACAAAATTACAAATAAAATTTTAAATAAACATAAGAAAAAAATGAAATTTGAAAGTTGAATCAAAGTATGAAGTTATGAACTTGAAGAGACAATGAAATTTGAAACAAACTAAAAAATACCTGGCATTTTAGTCGTCCTATCAGTCACAACCATGTCAAAGCCAAATGTGCCACCTGCCATCCTGTATGTCTCAATTTCTTTGGAGATTTCTGTACGTTTTGATGGAGATCACACCATCCTTTGAACACAGGTTAAGAATTCATCCATGATCTCAACATCAAATACGAACCCACATGCGTAAGAAAATGCGGGGTTTAGGTAGATCCCTGCAACATGAATGGGACAAGGGAGTGTGTTGTTCCATCGTTCATCAATCACTTCCCTTAGGAGGAGTTGTGTCTGAAACCCCTCATCTCCCTTATCATCATAGTAGGCCTGAATGGATTATTTTGCCCTGTCCATGGCCTCATACAAATAGCCCATTGTGGGCTTCTCACCATCAACTAATCGAAGAACCTTTATCGAAGGTTCGGTAATGGTGCACAACTCCTGCACTCCCGCCCAGAAGTCTTCTTGGTATGAAACTAGTCTGCATATGGCCTCTTCCTCTGGTTTGCGACTCATTGTCAAAGCATGCCACTCCTCTGAAAGAAACATTCTCTTTACATCCCACATAGAATTCAAGAGGGATTGAAGAGATATGAAACTGGTGGCAAACTGTGTAATGGCGGGGCGCAACAACTCTTTGTTGTTGGGGAATTTTCTCATCAAGCTAAGCACAACTGTATGATTATATATAAATTTTGTAATGTTTTTTGATGACTCAACAATATCTTTGACAAAGGAAATTTTCCCTATGTCCTCCAACATCAAATCAATACAATGTGCAACACAAGGTGTCCAAAATAAAGTAGGATGCCTCTCCATAAGCATCTTGCCAGCAACAACATAATTTGCAGCATTGTCTGTTATGATTTGGACAACATGTTCTGCACCCACCTCCAAAATAAACACATCCAACAAATCACATAAAGTTTTTGCATCTTTGATACGTGTAGATGCATCAACAGATTTCATAAACATAGTCCCCTTGGGACAACTAACCAAGAAGTTTATAAGGGTTCTCCCCTTTTGGTCAGTCCAAACATCTGACATCACAGTGCATCTTGTTTGTGCCCATGATTCCCTAAACTCCTCTAATCTTTTGGTACAGTCAACCTTTTCATTTTGAAGAATTCGGCCTCTAAAGTCATGATAAGAAGGGATTTTGTACCTTGGGCCAACAATTGCAATAGCATCAACAACAGGCTGGAAAAATGGATTATTCCTTACAATGCTGAAAGGAATATCACTCCAAAGGAGAAATTTGGCCAACAACTTGTCAGCGTGTTCCTTCTCAGTTTTTTTAAGCATTGAAGTGATAGATGGTTGTGAACTAGGCGTGGTTCTAGGAACAAAAAATGATGAGGCAGTTACCAGGTTGGTTGATGCTGAAGTAGAACCAGTGCCACTTCTTTGTGCACCTGAGCCTAACACAGACTTTGTTAGTTGCTTCTTCATTTTTGCTGTGGCCTCTCTATTGTGCTCTAAATTTTCCAATGATCTCATGGCTTTTCGGATGATTTCAGGATTTGTATTTGTGCAAGGTGATATTTCAATTTGTACACTCCCTCGACATATGCTGCCCACACAACTTGCAAGACAAGTTCATTCTATCAATTCCTCCATCAGGGTCACCAAATTCCAACAGAGGGTCCAATTTCCTTGGCATGTTTGACTTTGAACTTTGAACTTTGAACTTGAAGTTGAATGGTGATTTGGTGAATCTATGGCAAAATAAGGATTACAATTTACAAGTTACAAACTTACAATTTACATTGTACAAAAACTAAAAAAAATTACATACATGAGTAACATAAGTTATAAAAAAACACATGGAATTTTTGACAATTTAAGAAATTTTAACAAATAAAATAAAAGATCAAATGACAAAAACCCCATCAAGATTCAAATCAATTCAATAATATTTGATAACTCATTGAATTCTTTGATAAACAATGGGTTATCCAAATTCCAAACCCAACCAAAATCATAGAATAAAATCCAAAACAAAGTTACAAAACACAAAATGTTGGTGCCATTACTTGGTTTGATGGAGAAAATTCGTCTCCTCCTTAGCTCTCACTCCGTTTTTCTCGTCCAATCAGCGGATTCAACTCCCAAATGTCCAAGAGGTCACTCCAAAACCCTGTCGTTGCCAGCGTGCTGCTATCTGCTGTGCAAATGAATTAAAAAAAATCGTGATTTAGTGTTATATAACGCGTTGTTGGTAAGGGCTGTGATTTTTTGAAGCAAAAAAAAATACATGTATTTATCGTGCGATAATATTGCCGATTCAGTTCTTTTTGTTGTTTAATTTTGCGGTTTCACATGAGAGACTGGAGAGCGGCGATTTTTGAATAGGGCTCCCGTGCTTGCCTTCTGCGGCCTCGACAAGCCTCCTGCAGGCCTCCTGCTTGGCAGCCCTGCTGCTGGGCCCTCTCCTTCTTCTGCTGGCTCGCCTGGGCTCCTTTCTCATTGTTTTTTTCGCCTCCCGTGGTCCCTCTTAGGCCTCCTGCGCGGCCCCAGCTGAGGGGCCTCTCCCCTTGTTTCCTTTCCAGCTTCCGCCCCCCGCTCTTCTCTGGTCAGCGGCGAGTCTAACCTCCCTCTGCTCCTCTCATGGCTGGGATTGATTCCTCCCCGCGGCAAGACAATGAAGACCAGGCGGAAATTTTTTGCTTCTCTCATTTCAGAAAATCCTTCCTCAAGAATCCGTCCCTCAGCATCAAAATTTGTTAAGAAGCTAGATGACATCCCTGAAATCTCTCTCCCTCCCAGTCTCCTGAGGAAGGCTGCGATCTCTTTGGCTGTGAGGGGCCTTGTAGGACAGTTTACTGGCCTTTGGCCTTCCCCCAGAGCGGTCCAGAAATGGGTAGAACGTAACTGGAACGCGATCATTCAAGGGAAAATCGCCATTAGATTCTGCGGAAGGGGCTACTATACTTTCCTCTTTGAAACCAAAGAAGACCAGAACCTCATCATCAGAAATGGTCCCTACTTCATGGATTCGAGAGGCCTCTACCTGAACAAATGGTCCCCTGACTTCCATCCGGAAATGGATATCCCAAATGTTGTTCCGGTTTGGGTTCGCTTGCCTCACCTTCGTCTGCATTGCTGGGGGGATGAATCGGTTAAAGCTATTGGGAATGCCGTGGGAAAATACATTGACAGATGTGAACCAAAGGATAATATGCATGCTTGTGCAAGGATTTGCGTTGAATTCGACTTAGGGAAAGGCCTACCGGAAGCCATCAAGATCAAAGTGGACCAATGGACCCATATTCAACAGCTGGACTACGAACAAATCCCGTCCAAATGTAAGGTATGCCATGAATATGGTCATTTTGCTAATAGGTATAGTAAGATAAAAGTAAATGAACTGAATGAAAATGCTGAAACCACTGAAGGCACATGGGAGCAAGTAAAAAAGAAGAAATCAAACCCCATCCAGCCTGGCCCTAAACCTAAGCCCCCCCTGGAATCCCAAGCCGCTCCCCCCCTCGCTCCCCCCTCCCCTATCGACCCAGCCTTTCCTCTCCTCCTCCAACCCTTTTGAATCCTTGGTGGACGAAGATCCCTCCTCCCCCCTTTCCTCTCCCTCAGCCACTGCTCTAGTAGTCATCCCTTCCCCCTCGCTGCCCCTCCCCTCCCCTCCTCCTACCATAGATCGTATTCTAATAAGGAACAAACTCAAAGAAGCAAGCTACATCTCTGACCCACTGAAAAAAGTAGGCAGGAAGTCAAATAAAGAAATAAGAGATGAAACAACAACAAAAGAAATGGCCATGGGCACACAACAACCGATGGACTCATTCTTGGACAATCAAAAAGGAAGCGGGGAAAAGGCAAAGGAGAAGAGCGGGGCTCACCAAAAAATCAGTAAGTAATGATATTGGTCTCTTGGAATTCTAGGGGGCTGGGCTCCTCTCTAAAATCCAATGCAACCCGAGATTTAATCAGTCATGAGCAGCCAGATTTTTTCCTAATCTAGGAGACCAAAATCTCTAACCAAGACTTTCAAACATTCACAAAAAGATACAAAAGCTTCGTAGGAACAACAACAGATTCCGTGGGCGCCTCAGGAGGAATAGGTACATTATGGAATAAGAGAAAATGGGACCTCATCAGTCAAAATTCATCTAACTGGTGGGACAGAATTGACCTCAAAAACAAAAGCACAAAAGAAGAATTTACTGTGTTTAACTTCTATGCCCCAAATCACTATAGGGATAAAGCATACTATTGGGACTCTATCAATTCAGAGCTGCAGGTATGTCAAAATAGGAATACAGTCGTGGGTGGTGACTTGAATATAATCAGGAACATTGAAGAAAAAATAGGAGGGAATTCCTCGCTGACCCTTCAAGAGATGCTCTGGAAACAATAATAGAAACTCACAAACTCATTGACATTCCTCCTAACAATGGTAAATTTACATGGAGCAATAAGAGAGCAGGAACTCATAACATCAAAGAGAGATTAGACAGGATATTAATTCATGAAAGAATAGTTACAGGTTTCTCCTCAGTAAAAAGTAAGATAGTCCATGCCACAGCTTCAGATCACAAGCCAGTGGTCTTGATTCTGGACAATGTAGGAAATCTCGGTCCTATCCCATTCAAATACAATAAAATTTGGGACAGTAAGGAGGGCTTTCAAAAAATCATCAAAGAAAACTGGGAGATGGAAGTCATCGGCTCACCTCACTATGTATGGGAATCCAAATTAAAATCCCTAAGAGCAGCAATCAAACAGTGGGCCAAAGAGAATGCAATATTGGAGAAAAAAAAGAATAGAGCTTCACAGAAAATTGGAGAAATGGAATCAGGAAAAAGAGGATCAACAAATCTCAAAGGAAGAGCAATCACAGGAAAATGAAATGTTTAGGGAACTTTATAGGTAGAACAGAGAAGAGGAAGAGGAGTAGAGACAAAAATTGAGGTTTCTTTGGCTCAGAGCGGGAGATAAAAACACCTCTTTCTTCCATAATAACCTCAAGATCAGAAGAGCAGGAAACCAAATTGATAAAATTAATGCTAAGGGAAAAGAATTAAGTGAACAAGAGGAAATCAAAGAAGTTGCACACAATCACTTCAAATCCCTCTTATCTGCAGACCCCCAGTATATGGACAGCGTGGACTTTCTGCAACTAGTCGAATGTAAAATCAATGCGCATCAAAACAGTGAGTTGGATCAGGATGTTTCAGAGGAGGAAATAAGGGTGGCCGTGTTTAGTATGCTGCCGGATAAGGTCCCTGGACCTGATGGCTTCACTGCTGCCTTCTTTCGAAATCACTGGGATATTATAAAGAAAGACTTCGTAAGAATGGTTAAAAACATCTTCAAAAAAAATAAGATGGGTGAAAACACTAAAACCTTCCATCTGGCGCTTATCCCCAAGGATCCCAACCCCCTCTCCTTTGATCGCTTCAGACCTATCTCTCTCTACAATGTCTCCTACAAAATAGTAACCAAAATCCTGGCAAATAGACTGAAAAAGCTTCTGCCTTGCCTAATATTAGAGAACCAAGGAGGATTCGTCCCTAAAAGACAAATAACGGACAATGTCATCCTGATCCAAGAAGCAATCCATAGCAGCATCAATAGAAAGGAAAGAGGTATGATCATAAAACTAGACATGGAAAATGCCTTCGACAGAGTCAATCAGCAATTCCTAGCTGAGGTTATCCAGAAGTTTGGAATATCCAACAGATTCATAAGCATCATTATGGAATGTATTTCAAACCCTTGGACAGCCCCCCTAATCAATGGTAGGCCCAGTCGCTACTTCAGAAGCTCTAGAGGATTGAGACAAGGCTGCCCCCTTTCACCCTTCCTCTACATCATCATGGCAGAAACCTTGAGCATACACCTGGAAAATCTTCGAAAGCAAAAGGAGATCACAGGGATCAGCATAGCGAGAGGAATAAAAGAAATTAATTACTTGCTCTTTGCCGATGACACCCTTTTAATTGGAGGAGCCTCAAGCTTAATTGCAAGAAGATTTAAGAGAACCTTGGACACCTTCCTGGCAGTCTCAGGGGGATTGCTAAACAACAATAAGTGCAAAATCTACACTTGGAATGTCTCTCTCCAAATCATGCAAAGAATCTCTTTGATCATGGACATCCCAGTTTAAAGAAACTGGAGTCACTTTACATATCTTGGTCTTTCCTTGGCAAAAGAAGTAGTCAAGTCTGAGATTTGGAACAAGCAGATCGAAAAAATGAGAGGGCTTCTCCATAGTTGGGGGCTGTCGTGGCTAAATCTGGCGGGTAGGACCACCCTCATAAAGGCTCTCCTCTCAGCTCTCCCTATTTATCAATATGTTGTCACTCTGGCCCCTACCAACACTCACAAGCATTTGGAGTTAATCATGAGAAGCTTCCTCTGGCAGGGAGGGAAGCAAGATTCAAAAAAATTCAATTTGGTCAGATGGGATCAAGTTACCCTCCCTTTTGAAAAAGGGGGCATAGCAATCAAAATCCCAAGTCTTACCAACAAAGCGATGGGCTTCAAATTGGTGTGGAGAATGCTAATGGGAAAAGGTACCTGGTGGGTTGAGGCTCTCAAAAGAAAATACCTCAATGGGCTGCACTCCAATGTCCTCACTGATGTAATAGTGGAAAGACCATGCACTCCAGTTTGGAAACTTATCAAAAAAGTCCTCCCCCAAATTAAAAATCATATCTCTAAGTTGCCTAGAAATGGCAAAGAAATAAATATCTGGATTGATAGAATTATGGTATCGGAACCAAGAAACCTCCTTCAGCAGTTCAGTCCTTTGAAATTATGGATGGAGGCCAAAAATTTGCATTCTTTATTCGACATTTCAGTTTGGGATCACAATAGTTGGTTTGCTTGGAGGGATCTCCCCCTCTCAAATCATCTCAGGAATCAATGGGCAGACCTCAAGATTTCTCTTAAGGGATCAACTCCTTTAAACAAAGATGCTCGTGATAGCTTCATTTGGGATCCCAGCGGAGGTCAGTTCACTGTAAAAGATGGGTATAAACTCCTCCAATTCAGTCCCAATCTAGAAAACTGGAATCTTCGGTCAGCTGTGTGGAACACCGAGTGCCTTCCAAAGATTAAATTTTTTGCTTGGACCCTTCTTAAAGGGAAGATTCTCACTGCCGAAAAGCTCAAAAAAAGAGGGATTCAGTGTCCCTCAATTTGCTGCCTCTGCTGCGCAGAGGAGGAGAGCAATCAAACACCTTTTTATAGATTGTCCTTTTGCACAAAACTGCTGGAATCAAATTGTCAGTCCTCTGAGACCTAGAGAAACCTTCAATCAGCTCTCAACCTTCAACAGGAACTGGGAGAAAAGCTACCCCCACATAAGAAAAGGCAAGACCACCATCACTCGCTTATGGAAATGTATCCCTTCAGCTCTTAGTTGGCAAATATGGCTCACCAAGAACAACTGCATCTTTAAAAATCAAAAACCAAACCTAGCTCGCACCTTGGCCAAAACTATGGGCCTAATTGCTGAAATGATAAGTGCCAACTTAGTTTCACAATCTGATCACTCCAGTTGGCAGAAGGAAGAGGAAGAGTGGTATAATAAATTCCAGTTAAACTAGGTCAAGAATATGCAACCTCCAACAAACACAGGCAAGGGGGGGAATAATTGGAAACTCAGGGGATCTCAAGAAGACATAGAACAATGGATACAAGAGCAAAAGAAAATTACACTCCAGTTCGATGGTGCATCCAAAAATAACCCTGGACAAGCAGGGGCAGGGGGAATCAAAGACCAGAATGGGCAAGTTATCATCACATATGAATGGGGATTAGGCAACATGACGAACAATATGGCGGAGGCCTACAACCTTCTTCTAGGTATCTGCATTATGAAAAAACTACAAGTCAAAAACCCAATCATAATAGGCGACTCGGCAATTGTCATTGCAGCTATGGCTTCAGGGGGAGAATTCAAGAAATAAGCTCTCAACAGCATTAAGCACAGGATCAAGGACAATTTGAATCAGCTGGGGGACATCCACTACAAGCACGTTATGAGAAATAACAACACTATGGCGGATTCACTAGCCAATAGTGCTGTCAACAGACCCATAGGACAGATTCGTGAGAATGAACAAATCTATGACAAACCAATCCCATAAGTTGATTCTCTCCTCAGTCGAGCTTGTGAATCAAGACCACATCAGTCATCTCAACAATACTTCTACCTTCCCTCTCAATTCTGGCAATCAGACAAATGACTCCTCCCTCTCTGACAATGTACCTCATCATATCAAAAGCACTATCGATGAAATCTGCAGGGCTATGGGAAATCGGTATTGGATTATTGATTGGGATAGGTCTCGTGACAAAAATAAACAAAAGTCAGGCATCAGTCATCTCATAATCCACATTGGCTGCACAAGAAATTCTCGAAATGACATTTGGGACAGGAAAATCTCTGAGTTGCCCGATTCGCATATTGAGGCCCCGCTCCTTGAGTTTGTTTATATTCAGCATGAAACGCCTCAGTTCATCCAGTCCAGTGCTTCAGTCTCTCTCTGCTATATAAGAAAAGGCTCGTGCTTCAGTTGCGCTCCCCTCAGATCATCTCAGGTGGTCAACAACTCGAATATCAGTCGGTCTAGGACGTTCTCAGTGCTCCTCAGCCGAAGAGGTTCTTCAAGCTCTGCCTGGCGCGGTAATGATCGTGTTTTTCAAGTGTGTTTTTCCTTTATCTCTAACAGTCTCTTTGGCTATTTGAAACAGATTCTCCCATCCTCGTTGGACTCTGCTCCTCAGAACCCTGTCTCTCTGCACTCTTGTCTCCACCACCCCGTCACCTTTTCTTTCCTCTTCCGAAGAAGTTGTTCCTCTCCTGTCTCGGTTCCTCCCTGCTCCTCGTCGTCCCTCTATGGACCCTCGAGCCCCTTACTGATCAACACATTTACCTTTCACTTGATCCGCCAATCTTCTTCCTTCTTATCCTCTGTCATCCCTTCATTTCACCTTCGTAATACCTCTTTCAACCTCTGCCTCAAGATCTCCAAGACTCCTCAAGGCTTGTCAGCTATGTCTGATAATCCCCTCGACCGTGTTATTACCAATAACAGCTGCACTCTTTGTAAAACTCATTGTTTCATGATTGCCTGATTTGTCAAGCACTTCAATGATCTCAAGGAAGAAGTCCAGGCAGACAAGAAATCTAAGAGGAAAACGCTGGAGAAACAGAGGGCGGAAATAGAAAGCCTTAAAGAAAAGTGCAGTCACCTGGAAGAAGCTATCAATCACATAAAATCAATGACTCAAAGTATGCAAGGAGAGGCCTCTACAAAGATCAGTGGGAAAAAAGAGCTTCCGCCCGATGATTCAGTAAATCAACATATGTAAAACACCTTATGTTCTATAAATACTGCTTTCTTTTAGGACAATTTATACGATAATATAGTAGTTATATCTTCCAAATCTTAAATCACAAGTCTAATGAAATGGATCAAGGGTCTGTGTGCCCATTTTGGATCCATACTGCTTCGCTCCTTCCATCTTATGTAACAGGACTTGTTCCGCTCTTGAAGTTTTTATAATATAATAGTAACCGACCGCGTTAAAAAAAAAAAATTGCCGATTCAAAAACTCGCGATTTTACGATATAATCGTGATTAATGCAACACTGCTCAAAACCCTTCATGTATCACCCATAAAAAATATCTTATGATAAGCCTGAGATCAAATTAAGCTGGGCTATTCAGAAAACACAGATCGAGAGTTGGCTGGTTCAACCAAAAACTTCTTCGAACGCCCGATGATCTAAAAATCAAGACTTTCCTGCAAAAATCAATTCAGCCATCAACATAGAGTGAGAAAACAATAATAAAACTCAGACAAATAGAGATACCTGCTATTACGTTCTGAATTTAGATTAATATATAAACCTTAGTGACCGAGCAAGATATCTGTACTCAAATCACTCTTCAGAAGCTATTATCAATGGCTAAAAAAAAATTACGCGTGAAAATGACACATCTTACAGTATTTCCCCGAAGAGTAACACCGGCGAAAATTAAACCCAAAGTCTTCCTTTATTATCCGAAAAAGTTTACACGAGCTTTTCGCTTAGTACACGATCCAGAGATTGGATGACCTGACTGATAAATGACCTCCTATTTAAGATAAATCCTCCAACGGCTAGTTCGAGTGATCCTCGTCAAAGCAATCTCGACTGTTGATAAAGGTCAAAATTTCTTTTGATCTCATCCGTCAAAATTTTAAATTCTTGAGAAAATTCAAATTTTTCAATTAAATGAATTTTAATTAATTCAAAAAATTAAAATTTTGAATTAATTTCTTCAAAATTTTGACTTTGACTTAACCCTAGGGACCAAAGGCTTAAAATTTAGCAAAATAATTAATTTATCTTAGTCCTTGAACCTCTTAAAATTTAATTTTTAAGGACCGACGAATTTTGTCTTCGGAGAATTTAAATTTACTTAGGACCTAGAATTAATTAAATTTCTGTCTTAGGATTTTAATTAATTTTGACCAGAAAATTTAATTAATTAGCCTATGAGGGGATAAATTATTTTTCCAACCCTCAAGACACTTTACATCATGATTTTCACATTTTTTACATCTCAAGGGGGAAAACCCATTTGCAAAGGACTTTCACGGACTACCCAGTTACACGACACAGATATAATCTAGCAGATCAAGCAATTTGTAATAAAATAACTTAACCAAATAGTTAGGATTATTCCCAAATCACTTTTACATAGACTCGATCTAGAACACTAGGAATCCTCTAAGATCCTATTGTCAAAATCCATTTCGGCTTTGCGGTAAGGTTGAAGGAAAACTCTGCCGACCATTCGAGAATGGACCGGTGAGACAAATAACCTCCCGGAATGTAGATCGTCACTAGAAAAGTAGGTTTACCTAGGTACTTATGTACACGACACTGTTCTGTTGAGATTATTTACATTATACACATGTAGACTGGGTTTACATTATAAGATGATGATCAAGTTGATGATGATAGCTGGACGACACAAACACATCGATCAGGCACTATCCCTTTTGCGAAAAAAAGAGGGTGTACTGCTATGGGTCGTTGACACGTAGTGGTCAACACAGCGGATAACATCCAAAGGATCGAATAGCTCTGGTACCACTGAAAAAACAAAACTTACAGTTGTTGTGCTTTTAATTGTAAAATACACAATGTATTGTAAGAAATATTTTTATTAATAAGATGAATAGTACAAGGATGAATGGATGCTACAATAAAACCCCGCTTATATACCTAGGCAGGTGCCCTTTCATGAATGGTCATGTCTTTTAGACATGCCTTCCTATTTAACTAATCATTATGATTATTTTTGATTTACATTTGTTTATATTTATTTAGTTTTTATATAAATTATATTCATAACAATTTTTTCTTACTATTATTGTTCATAGCTCAAGGGTTAGAGCTTGCTTTGAATGATGTGGCAGTTGATTTACCCCATAATGGTGAATTCGTTTATCGCTCATTAGGGTTCGGACATGCAAGGGTTCCTTCTTATGATGTAATGGAGCAACATGTGCTCAAGAACCGGGTGATGGCCATAATGAGTGAGGTGGAGTTCATGCTAGGCTTTTGCCCACGTGCTAATTCTTATGTCCTTGGCCATCCTTTGCATTTTGATATTCTTTCTTTAGTTTTGTTGTGGCCATGATATGCTCTTTCTATTTGCATCAACCTCCCAGGGCAAAGTTTCCAGGCCCTACCCAGGTATGTGGATGTATTTGTGCCAAATCCCAAAGAACCAATGGTTAGTTGAACCCGAAAAATGTAGGTGAGAAAGTGTTAATTATGACATAGGGGAAGATGGAACTACACTATCTTAATTAGGGATTCCCAAGTAGTGCCCCTCCTATACCCATTTGGTTAAGAAGGGAAGTCTCACAGGACTAGTATCGAAGATTAACCCCCCATTTAAGGTGAGAGAATAACCACAACACAAATTCTAGTGAAAACAAGCAGTCATTAGGGACAAAAATCATTATTGCACCTAGGTAAACCAAGCTTGGGTGTCATGGGCTATCTAATACTTCAAATAGGGATCCTCTTCAAAAATCAGGGCCTTGAACTCACAATGGTGTTTCCCCCTAGGTAGGAGTGGATAAAGGACTATCCTATTAGGTGTTTCCAACCCTTAAGGGGAAGTAACATTTCCTCAGTCCACCTATCAATTGATAGTTGTTAGTTGTAAGACTTCATGGCCAAGTGCCATGGTCAAAGGGATCAACTGATGGAGATCCACATCCTAAATGTGTAGATGTGAGGAGGGAGCATTCGTGGATGCACGAGTTACCAACTTGCCTTTGTTTTTCTAACCCTCTTGTGTGCCTTTTACTTTTTCTTGATTTTTCTTAGTATTACTGCTCATATCTCAAGGGTTAGAGCTTGCTTTGAATGATGTGGTTGTTGATTTAACCCATAATGATGAGTTAGTTTATCGCTCATCGAGGTTGGGACATGCAAGGGTTCCTTCTTATGATGTAATGGAACAACATGTGCTCAAGAACTGGGTGATGGCCATAATGAGTGAGGTAGAGTTCATGGTGTTTCCCCCTAGGTAGGAGTGGATAAAGGACTATCCTATTAGGTGTTTCCAACCCTTAAGGGGAAGTAACATTTCCTCAGTCCACCTATCAATTGATAGTTGTTAGTTGTAAGACTTCATGGCCAAGTGCCATGGTCAAAGGGATCAATTGATGGAGATCCACATCCTAAATGTGTAGATGTGAGGAGGGAGCATTCGTGGATGCACGAGTTACCAACTTGCCTTTGTTTTTCTAACCCTCTTGTGTGCTTTTTACTTTTTCTTGATTTTTCTTAGTATTACTGCTCATATCTCAAGGGTTAGAGCTTGCTTTGAATGATGTGGTTGTTGATTTAACCCATAATGATGAGTTAGTTTATCGCTCATCGAGGTTGGGACATGCAAAGGTTCCTTCTTATGATGTAATGGAACAACATGTGCTCAAGAACTGGGTGATGGCCATAATGAGTGAGGTAGAGTTCATGCCAGGCTTTTGCCCATGCGCTAATTCTTATGTCCTTGACCATCCTTTGCATTTTGATATTCTTTCTTTTAGTTTTGTTGTGGCCATGATATGCTCTTTTTGTTTGCATCAACCTCCCAGGGAAAAGTTTCTCGACCCTACCCAGGTATGTGAATGTATGTGTGCCAGATCCCAAAGAACTAATGGTTAGTTGAACCCTAAAAATGGAGGTGAGAAAGTGTTAATAACTTAATTATGACATAGGGGAAGATGGAACTACACTATCTTAATTAAGGCTTCCCAGGTAGTGCCCCTCCTATACTCATTAGGCCAAGAAGGGAAGTCTCACAGGACTAGTATCGAAGAGTTACCTTTTAAGGTGAGAGAACAAGATCACGGTCAAAGCCTCTTTCTTCCAGATCACCCCATAATCCGTACTAGTGTTGTGGGGGGGGGGCCCCCCCCCCCCCCAGATCCCGCTCCCAATCCGCACTCCGGGCGGGAGTGACTCGGGAGCCCGCTCCCTAAAAGAAATTTCACTCCCTGCCTTTTCGGGAGCGTTTTGCCTTTTTTGCATTTTTTTTCATAGTAACGTTCGAAATGCAATTTTTTTTGTAAGAAACAAATAATTTTTGAGTGGCGCAGCTTAATGATCAAGTCTATGGCCCTAGTATTGATATGCTATTCATGGTAATGTTAAATTCTTAAAGCTTCATTTTCATCCTTTTACTTAAATTTTTAACATTACCATGAAATGACTCGGGATGTTTGAGAGGGGTTCCAGCCTCATTGGATTTCATATGGAGAAAGTAGAATTTTAGATTTCATTCA